>OFHU01004675.1:0-65000 GCA_900245905.1 Lacerta viridis
GTTTATTAATTAGTTACATCTGTAAACATCAGGCTCCATTTTAGAATAAATGCAGAGCCTGCCACCTGTAGTTTTTGTATTTGTATTTAAAGTAATCTCCTACCACCCCAATCTGCTGCCTGAAGAAATTGGAGACAATTTAAAATAAATCTGTTAATACAGAGGTAGCCAGTTGGGTGCACTCGAAATGTTGTTGGACTACAACTCCCATCAATCTTGGCTCAGCATTGGCAAAGGTCAGGGATGATGGAAATATAGTCACAACAACTGGAGAGTTGTTTAACTGATTTACTAAACACCCAAAATCCTAGAAAATATATCTTGCTAAATCATAGTAAATACAACATTTTCAAATTCTTCTATTAGATTCTGAGACTTACTAGCAACAAATAAATTACCGCATATACTGGAGTATAAGCCGAGTTTTTCAGCACATTTCTGTGCAGAAAAAGCTGCCCTTGGCTTATACTCGAATGAGGCGGGTGGCGGCAGGGGAAGGAGCAGCCCGTTTCCGGCCGCTGATCCCACCTCTGCCGCCTGCCTTCCTCGCAAGGGCAGGCATCAGAGCCACAGTTGGGAGGGGTGCTGCACATGGAAACGGAGTAGCGGAGGCGGAGAAGTAGCAGAAGAAGAAGTGGGGGGGGGAGCTGTGGAGAGGAGCGAGCGTGGCTCCCGCTTGCCCTTTCCATTATCCGTGCCTTCCTCGCTGCTGCTGCTGCTGCTGCTGCTGTGCAGCTGGCAATAAGGCACCAGAGCCGCCTGAGCGGAGAGAGAGAGAGAGAGAGGCTGCCTCCGGGCAACGTGCGCACATGGGGCTGGCAGATCATGCTTTTTTTTTTTAGAAAGAAGGAAGGGGGTGTTGAAAGGAAGCCGCTCAGCAGCTGATTGCAAGAGATCGGAGGGAAATAAGAGACGCTAGCAATAAAGGAGGCTGCCTGGGCGGGGGGGGGGGAGGTAAAAGCACATGGATCCTCAGGATTTTTGCATTGGGTCACCCCAAATTCACCATCAGATCACATAGCGTGTCCATGGCTACAGCCTGCACCAAAAAAATCGTGGGGCTGCAATGGCGCCAAAACGTATATTATGTCTAATCTCATTTCGGGCTGCTCTTTCCTCCTCCACCGCCTTTGCCGCTGTTGGCATTTCCCACCTTCGGCTTATACTTGAGTCAATAAGCTTTCCCAGTTTTTTGTGGTAAAATTAGGTGCGTCGGCTTATATTCGGGTCAGCTTATACTCGAGCATATATGGGTATATTGAAATCACAAAATTTTTCCTCCTAAAAGTGGGTAATGTATGCTGGGTATCAAGATGGCAATGAGTCACAGTGATAGTTGGGTTTACAAACACCCCCCTCCTCTGTTGATGCAGCTTTCTAAACTTCCACTTCAGATTTTAACTACAGTGCAGTGCTTTCTCCAAAACCATGAATTGTGGTTAATCCTAAGTATGACTTGTTGAAGCAAGTCAGCTTCATAACTTCAGTGGTTTGAGCTTGGCTGGTTTCAAAGAAACTATTGTTAAGTTTAACTACAGGTTGCGGGGGGGGGGGTTTCAGGGAAAACAACAAGATGCAGTTAATGTAAACTGGAAGTCTAAGCTTCCCAATTCCTCTCATGGTTGTGCTAGAGAAAGAGAAGGGAATGGGATTTGCGTGAGCTTGAGGCTGATGTGGTTTGTTCCTGTGATGATAAACCATGGTTTATTGTGATATCTGAATGTAGTCCCTGCAGTTGTGAGCTTGGCCATGAAATGGAATGCGACTTGTGTAAGTGAGAAGGCGCTCATTTGCTAATGTGTACAACCTTTTGTACAGGTGGGGTGTACTGTACATGTCCATTTCTCTATTCTTTTGTCCCAATTTCCCAACTATCTAGTTTATGGTGAAACAAATTTTCAAACTCAGTTTTTCCAATACCTGCCATAGCCTTTCAAAAAGAGTAAATAAGAAGCTTCATTAACTTGCACACTAAGTGAGAAGATACAGGTGTAGCAACTTTGAAGAAAGAGAGGAAGCTGGGAGAAGCTCAAAACTTAAGATGGAACTTTGCTTTTCTATGTTATCGTGAAATGGTTTTCGTAGTGTTTGTTTGAAATGCGTCCGTGTTTCTTTGTTGCAAGCCACTTTGAGCATGATTTCTCTGTGTGAGGAAAAGTGGAATGCAAATAAAATGAATGAATGAAGCCAAGATTAATAATATTCAGTTACTCTTGAGAAATGGGAGTGACCTGAAGATTTATAGACTGTCTTTCAGCCGCAATGGCTCCTGAGGCAGCTTACAAAAAGCAATTCAATTATAAAAAGGTTCACTTACTGTGGCTAAATACTAGCAGCAGCAGAATAATAATAATAAAAAGATAAACCCAAAAATAATTTGCTAACTCCTGTTACTGAAGCAAGTGGCTATGGGGGAGAGGGGAGGGATTGCCAAGGAACATAGGCTGCCATGAAGAAAACCCAGCCTGCTAATTCCTGGTTGAGGGCAGCTCAGTGCCCACAACTGGAGCCTATTCTGAGGCAACTGGGGATGAGAGAGCATTATCCAATGTGTGTCTGCCTTTCTCTGTAGAGCTGCCATCTGACTCCAATGATAATTAGGCTCTCTTGGTTCTTAGAGGAGTTTCATGCATACCTATTGAAGTCTTGTCTCCTCCTGCTCACTCCTAGCAGACATGAGGGCAACTCTACTATCTGCTGAGGCTATACCACACCGAACGTTTTCCTGCTGCTTAGCAGTCTGAAGCCAGCTAATCCAGCACTTTCATTTCCCGGCGTCTGTGTCTTTTGACCTTTTCTCCTCAGGTCTTGCCGCCAGAATTGTCTGTCAGACTGTGCGTGGGAAAGGTGAGCCGAACGCAAAGCATCCAGCTGAATGAAAAGACTGGGAAGGATCGGCAGAGGCTGCCTCACTTCCAGCTGCCATTCTCCCCAGCGTTTTTTTTTTGCTTTCAAAGCTGGGAACAGCAGGCTGTCAAGCAGCCTTCCTCCACATAAATCCCAATATTTGAGAGAAGGAGAGACAGGCTAGAAAAAGGGGAAAGCACTTTGGCAACATCTGTTTGAAAAGCACGAGCCAAATTTATATTTGCGCTCCTGCGAATGTCATCACTGGCGGAGCAAAACAGAGCAGCAAGCCGATGACAGGAGGATAGACAGAACAAGATCTCGCTCCCATGCGACAGATGTGCAGCTCGCTGAGCTGAACCAGTCTGTGATGTTCATGGGGTCTTTCTGCAATCTGATACATGCAAACCTAAACAGAAGATTTAAAGCCTGGAATTGACTTAATAAGGCTGCGACTGTTGCGGGAAGAGAAACAGTTTCTAGAAGTGAGGGGGTGGTTGTGTGTGTGTGTTTAAAAAAATAGACACGTGCTTTCCTCGCTTTTAAAGCCAGTCATAGAATCTAGTAGCTCCTTGGTTGATGCAAATGAATCCCGATGGATAGATTGCATTGTTCTACCACTGTGCGATCCACTTGTTGAAAAGGGCTGCTTCCCTATCTCACCCCCTTAATGAGCTCTGTTACCATAGCAACACCCACTGGCAAACAGGGAGATTACAGTACCACTGTTGTCCGGCCTATAACGTTTCTCTGCTCCTCTTGGCATACTGACCTAGAATATTGTCCTGCATCCTAGCACAGGGTTTCCTTTTAATTTTCTCCTTCTGGTAAACCCCGGAAAGATGCGAAAGTTGATTGCTTAGTGCACTGTGGATAGGAGAAATTCCTTATCATTAGCTTTCAGGCAAGTACAGTTAACTTCTTTGAAAGCGCACCGTGTTCATGGTTTTTGACTACTGCTTTGTTTCACCAGCCGGTTGTGCACAGGTGTGGCTGTTTCCCCCCCCTATAGGGTCAGATTAGGTACTTTTTCCATTTATGAGTTTGTTCAATTATTAATAGCATCAAGCCAGCGTGTTTCTGTTACTTTCCACTTGGCTGATGTATCTGAGTCAGCTGTGCTGGGAAGTCAGAAGTCAGCTTGCATAAAAACACTCCACACATGAGCGGTCTACTCGTGTGGGCAGTACAAGTGCACAAAGCAAGCTTACGCAGCTCACGGAAAGGTGAATGGGACCTTCTGTGAGTTTTTCGCTTCCTTGTATGCTGCTCATAAGAGCTCAGGAAGCTACCTTATACCGAGGCAGACAATTCACCCATCCATCGCAGCCTCTGTCCCCTGAATGACTGTGGATCTCTGGGGTTTCAGACAGAAATCACCCATAGGCCTTCTTGGAGATGAACCAGTGACTTCATGAATACAAAGCATGTGGTCAACTGCATCCATTGTCTTCAGAGAACCACCCCCCCTCTGTGTTGCAGCATTCCTTGTTTATTTAAGGACTCATTCAGATATCTGGATAAAGAAGCCCAGGGTCGCTTTCTTGTATGGTTCCACCAAAAATTATTCACTGTCACGGTGGTCTCTGTGTGGCTGTCGTAATAGTATGAAAACCTTCATCTCTATATCAGCTGCCACATTTGGTAAAGACGTATCAGGTGTTATGCCAGCCTACGGAAGTAATTTTTTTGCAGCTTCCATAGGACAGATTGTTTAAATCAGCTCTCCAGAGTTCAGTGTAGTGTATGAACAGTCAGGAACGAGTAGATTGATCATTCGCCCATAGATGTTCATTGGGGTGATGTAAGGTCCTCTGTTCGTTGCTCATGAGTAAGCAGGCAAAACTCCGAGTTTCCTTTAAGAGTTTTATTGTGCAACCTATGTATAGTGCAGAGCTAATAAGTTCACATCTGTATCAAGTGTCATCAGAATCTGGGAATGGCCCCTTCCAGTTCTGACCCCAACAAAAGAGCTTTGGTATACGGAAGCCCTGCCTCCCATTCTTTCGTTTCACCCCTCGACGCCTTTGGGGCGCTGGAAGCTCCTTCCTCGCCCCTTGAGTGAGAGGAGTGCGAGGTCTCTCCAGCATCCTCAGAGCCTTTTCCCTCCATACCCTGAAAAGCCTGCCCCTCCCCGCTGGAAGCCTCGCTGCTCCCTCTGCTGCCAGAGGAGGTGCTGCTGGTCAGGTGGGACCGGGGCTCTCTGTAGCATCCCAAGAGCCCTTCCACCACCTTGTGCTGCACCGGGGACAGTTCCCTGACAGGTGCCAACAAAATATCGGGGTGGTCAAATGACACGGCACAGACACCCCATTTGAATGGCAATGCCCATCAACTTTTGGGGGGTCCAGCATGCTCAAATATTTTTTGGGGGGGCTGAAGGGACTTTGGCCCCTAGGAGATGGCTCCTATGGTGTTCATTATCTTTTTTTTTTTTTTTTTTTTAAGTGTAATTGTGCCCATTTATTTCTTTATTGCAGTCTTGTCAGCAGGCATTTTTTAAAGGGGAAGAAAGGGATGAAGTAACAAAAACAGCTGTGCGGTTAAAATTTCCACTCGTGGAACCCTCCAGATCCCCATTAGGCCAATCAGCTTTGTTTAAAATAAGAAAGAAAACCAGACAAAAGTTTCCTGTGCAATAGTAGTGATGCTCTTTTCTATGTCTATGTCTATATTCGTCTAAAGAGATAAGGGAACAAATTAGTTTAAAAGAGTAAGCTGGCAGTGGGTAAAAGTAATGGCCCTGCAGAGTTGGTTAAGAAAGCACATGACCCTTATAATACACCCTGTCATCTGGGCGTCTTTTCAGGCAGATACAACATAGAAGGTAGTTCAGTTGCTTCAGGGACAATGACAATAAAGCAGAGCCTGCCCGATGGTTAATACTCTTCTCCCATGCCACTCTTACACAAAAGCAGTTTAAAAATCCATGTTGTGATAACTATGCCTCAGAGAGAAAGGGAGGGGAGGGGGAGACTGCAGAGGCCTTCCTTGGAATGGGCTCATGGGCCAACATCACCAAACGTATCTTGAGATGCATAGGTAATGTAGAGGAAGCCGTCGTCATCTTTGTTGGCTTCGTAGACCTCCGAAACAGTCAGGCTCAGGGTCGGCAGGGTCTTGTTGTCCACCAGCAGGTAGAAGGCTTGAGTGGCTGTCAGGGACAGGCGGGCCCTCAGACTGTAGACGAACTGAGACATAGATAGATCCCCTGAAACCAGGAATTTGACCCGGCTCAACTGAGGGAGTGTCTTCTCCTTCTGGTAACGCTCAAGCACCACCGGAATCTTGCTTGGATACTTTGTCCTGATATCAGTTGTTTCCTGCATACGAGAGGCTAAACTTTTCCTCTGCTTGAATGGACGGTCGTCACTCTGGAACCTCAACATCTTTCTTTAAAATCTCACAAGACCCTTTTCCCTCCCTCACCGGCCCTTTCCACTCCCCGTGTTCATTATCTTTGTGTTTAGATGTTCTTTGTCTGGGATCAAATAGGAGAATGCAGCCCTAGCTTTGGGAAGACCATACTTTGTCAGTTCAGATGTAAGAGCAAATGATTTCAACGTAAGTGGAAGTAACTCGTTAAAGTGATGTGCATTGTGGGAGGGAGCACATGAGTGCAGCTCATAGTTCAGTGTTGTATATGATACTAGATGGATTTTCCAGAAGGCAGGCATTAGCTGTAGTACCTCTTTGTGGTTCCCCTTTTAGACTGACTCTGTCTATTGTGTGGTGGATGGCACCTACCTACGTTCTATATTCTGTGTTTTCCCCTTTCCAGAAATATTTAAAATGCAGCTGACTTTCTGAATTCAGTTATTTTGACCTTGCTTATGATCATTCATAAGTGACAGGCTTGACCTAGATAGGCAACGAAGTTTGCTATCCTTCCGCACAAGAGAGAAACCTGAAGCCTTTCAAAGGTGTAACAACCTATCCTCCGCCTTCTAAAATTAAGCTCTATGAATAAAGAAATACTCCTTACTCTTTGGAAATACTAAATTAAATTCTCTTTAGATATAAGAACTGAAAGCATAATGCGTGTGAACTGACTCAAAAAGAACTGAATAATAGCTAAGAACTTGATATTCTGTGAAGGTGATCTTTTGAGAAGAAAATCCATATGAGAATAAATGTTTCTGTGCTATGTAAAATTCTTTGCTTTTTAATTCACTGAATTTAATAGGGCATAATTTCTACACTTGGAATTAGAGACCATGTGCTATTTTGTACAATGTACTTCTATATTAGCCAAGAGTTGTTAGTGGGAGCCATGGAGCAGACTTAGGGTTTGCACCGAAGACAGCTACTTTGCCGCCAAAATGTCACCTTCCACCTCTTTGCAATTTCCACCATCAGAAAGTGCCTGCAAAAATCTCTTCAACAAATGTAAATAGGGCATGACCTTCAGAGTCAAAAGGACTCCCTGTCTTGGAAGCCTCTGGAGTAAGTTTCCACTTGTATCTCTTACTTTTGCTTCTGTTAATAATAGCCTCCCACTTCTAGAGTGTTGGCTTCCTTCTCAAATCAAAGTTTGGGCCAAGTCAGGAGGGGGAAAAATACTAACTTTTCTAGCAAGGTGATTTGCATGACATTAACCATCATTCTTTGCTTACTGTCAAAATTCTTTAAGCTTGCAGTGACCTACTTAAGGGTCTTATGACAAGATTAAAAATGCCAGGGAATTTCATGCAGCAAAGTGTGCTTGCTTTTTAAGCATTCCTTATGTATATTTTTCACTTTTGTTTCTATGGAGATAATGGTCAGAATTTTGCAAGCTTGTGAGTAACTCTTCTTAGCAATTTCCTCTCTCTCTGGGCTCCTCAAAAAAGAAGTTGGTTTTTAGTGGATTTATGTTTTTTTTCCCCATTTAACCTGCTTGCATGAAGAATTTTCAGGAGCAGACTCAGCTTTGGCTGTAAGTCCAGCTTGTCAGCATTTGTTATAAACACCTATTTTCAGGGGCTAAGTCAATTATACCTATTTGCTTAGACCCACAGCTAGGCAACCTCTCTTTTGCCATGGGCTGTTTCTCTCAAATTCAGGCTAACTCACCAGTGCATTAAGAGCCCCTTTATTGACTTATAAAACTTGGAAATGTTATTTGCAATTGCAAAGTAACAATGGAAATGAAGTGGATCAAGAGTAGCATACCTCTGAGACACATGTTCATGTTCAAACCTTGACCTCCACTACATGATTAAAATGTAATCATATATTTACATGACTGTCGATAATATTAAATGGGTATCTCGCGTATTCAGTGAACTAAGCTATCTTATTTAATCATTAAATAGAAATCTAATTTCACTGAATATGTGTTATCCATTTAATATTATGGACACTCATGTAAATGAAATACATTGTATAGATATTGATTCCCTTTGATAATGGCTGCATTGAATGTAACACTAAATCAGGCTTCTTCAACCTCGGCCCTCCAGATATTTTTGGCCTACAACTCCCATGATCCCTAGCTAGCAGGACCAGTGGTCAGGGATGCTGGGAATTGTAGTCTCGAAACATCTGGAGGGCCGAGGTTGAGGAACCTTGCACTAAACTATGGGTTACTAACATGTTAATAAGATTTGGGCTTGTGAGCAATCCCCTTCCCTTATCTAGCATAATCATGACATGGTGGGTGGGAATTAACTAAGCTAAATTTTCAACTAACACTGAACATATTACAACCAAAACTGGATAAACTGTGGTTAGGGCAGGGGTTCTCAACATTGAGTTCTCCAAATGGTGCTAGACTCCAACTCCCATCAGCCCCAGCCAGCATGTCCAGTGGGTTTAGGGAAGATGGGAATTGTAATGCAGCAACAACTGGAAAACCATGCTTTATGAAGTCATCTTGTTTCCCTAAACTAGAGGTAGCGAACTTTTTTTTGGGGGGGGGCAGAGGACCACATTAACAATGGGCCTAAACTATGGTTAAGGTTAACCACAATTCTGGGTTCAGACATAATAATAAAACACAGATAATTGCCTTATTGGACAAGAGCATGTGTGAGGATCACAGAACTTGGAGACTCACTATGAAGTATGAAAACGTATCTTTTCATACTTCCTATAACTTTTTCTTCTCAGAATGATGCTGTGTCTTGATTTTGTTAGGCAAAGATGCTTTGTTTACAAATTGTAGCTATTGTAGTCCTTCTACATAGGACAACTGCAAGACCCCTGGAAAACTGGCCACATAGACAAATAACCCAAAATGTGACTGGGAAAACTTTTGTATATTGCAGAATGGGGAAAATGTGCAGGATCACTAAACATACTCAGATAATTTCTGCATTCTGGTTACACATTGAAGAAGTCGCTTGGTTATTTAACAAACACACACATAACAACTACAAAGTCAAATGTCTGAGTTGCCCCTTGGTCAAGTTCTCTAGGAGTTTGGTGCTTAAGGCTGGTATCTGTGGCTGTGATGTGGGATTTTTAAAGAGCTAATTCCTGTGCTAGAAATGGAGCAGTTTAAGCAAAGCAAAATACTGCAGGGGTGTGTTTTGTACCTTCAGCTGTCAGAGCTCAACAATACGGGAAAGGGCTATGTAGTACATGTGTGATGATTTCAGGGTGACTTCGCTTGTCACCATGTGGATGCTAACACAGCAGCTACGTCCTTTGTATAGCTGAGATTAAATTGATCCAAAGATCTGCAGGAATACAGCCTAGCATTCAATACCATTTTTTACACCTAATTTGACTAGTCTCCATGTGCCAGATGTTGCATTCTTCCCTTGCATAGCTAGTAATCCTGCCAAGTTCTAACGGTGGTAAATCTGATCTGCATGAAATCTTGAGATCTCCATAAAGCTTCATGAAATTTGGACAAGTGCTAAGTTTGAAAGAACAGCAGATTTTAGTTGACAAAGCTGTTGGCTGTTTTTTTTTTAAAGCGGTTCTTTGTGACCCACAAAGGATCAGAATTGTTTTCTATAATGTAGTAAACTATTGCCTTTCCCTTTCTCTGTTTTCAAGCAGCCCCATACAACTCAACGTGTGGGGATGCTTGGGGTGTCGAATCAGTCAGAGGCAATGCTCTTGGATCATTTTGCCTTTGGCTCATGGGAAATGATGCAGATAAATGATGGGTCTTCTCATGTGTTTAAATAGCCTTCCACTCTCTACCTGGCACAATGCCCGTGTTAAAACAGCAGGCTTGGTTGGAGTTTTGAAGGGACAGAGGAAAGCTCCACCTGCTCTCCTGTGGGGTTCCTAATGCCTGAAAATCCTTCCCATTCAAATTCCACTTTAAAACCCACATTTTCTACAACACCTCTTACTTAAACTCCCTTTACTTCATCCCTGTGTGAAATGAAGGTGAAGTTGATTGGCCATTAAGTTGAGTGAATGTTGCTCACATTCCTCTGCTAGCTTCCCTTATCTCAAATATCTGGTGGCTGCAAGCTCTTTGAGTGTCTCCCCATCATCACCACCAGCACCACCTTGGGTGTCACAGTGCTGTCAAGCTCCTTCCACTTCAACCCTCTTCTGATCCTGGGAGACAGTGGAGCATGAGAGGTGTGCAGGAGGAGGAGGAGGTATGGAAGCTCTTCATTTTACACCAGCCTGACCTGTTACCCTACAGAACCTGCCCTTGTTGAAATACGTCTTCTCTGCAATTATTTAAAGGTGCAGGAGCCTTATCCACTGTTGCAGATTATTGCCCTGTTTCTCACCGCTGACTGCCAGCTGTTCGCAAGAACCTTCTGACATGCATCTAAAAGTTTTGGTCTCTGGTGTTGCTGCTCCAACAGGATATGTGCAGGTGTACCAACGGCTCCATAAGTGGCCGAGTTTATACCTCTGTGGTGAATGCGAAAGAATAGATTGTGAATCACTTGTAAATGTGAACATTTTAGAAGAAACTCCTCTGGGTGTCTGAAGACTCTAGAGGGGAGATGGCAAGTTGAGCTGGCAGCATTTCAACTGCAGAATTGGATCTCTTGGGCTGATGGCTGGACCCTTCTTCTTATTTCATTACTACAAGTTTTGCACCAGTGCACAGTGATTGTGCTGGCTTCATTGGCATCACATCAGTGTAAAGGAGAATAATTTGATCTTCTTTGTCTTCTTCCTCCTCCTGCTGTGAGTCTAGAAATGCCATTTCTTCTCTGCTCTCTGTTTTAACTATAAGCTCTCTGTTTTTTTCTGGGGGGGGGGAATCTTTTGGCACCGTTTCCATGCCACTGTCAATGTCAGTGGTCTTCTAAGTAAGATAAGAGCCTGTTATCCCGGGTAGAGGTGGAGAGTTCACATAAACAAATATCCAGGTTCTTCACTAGTAGATAAAGAGGAGTCTCTTATTATGGTAAGGACAGAGTTGAAGTGTCAGCAATGCTATTTCCTAGCAGAGAACTGTATGAGTTGTTTCCTGTGTCTAATGCACTTGGAACAGAAGGCTGCAGACGTTGCAAGGTACATTTGAATAGGATTAGCTGAAATTGGCATACTTGGAGATCTTCTGTACTTTTTCAAATGCACGTCTAAATGTATGTTGATTTCCCTACTTACATTCATATAAACATAATGTACATAGCTTAGAAGGTATGTTTCAGTCCACTGATCTTTGCTCTTCAATACTCCTTCCACCAGCAGTTAACACATATGCCTTAAGAGATTAGGCAGGATTATGCTGGCCATATAATAGCATCTCTCTCTTTGTCTCCACCACCACAAGCATGGAAGCCACCCAATAAGCACAATTATCACATCTGTTTGTTGGGGCTAATGAATTGCAATGGCTGTCCAGAGAATGACAGCAGGCTGACCTTTTGGATAATCCTAAGGGAAGTGGTTCTTTTCTTCTTCTTAACACTGGAATAGTATATATGGTAAAATATTTGAAATACTGTGTAAAGGTTAATTTTCAACAAGGGATGCTATTCCTCCTTCCTCCCTTTTATTTATTTTAGCATTGTTTGTGTACATTCTGCAGTCTCAGTTAGAATTTTTTCCCCTATGTGTTACACCAAATATATTATTTAATTGAGAAAGCAATAAGGAAACCGGCAATTTACAGCATCAACTGACCTGTATTGTGCTAGTTAATGGCTCTTGAGAGTATGTCTGCATATTCTCTCCCGCTTTTATTTAATGGGGTGAAGTATTTGATCCTACTACAGTATTTAAATGATTTCTCTGGGATTGAAGCTGGAAAACCGATGAAAGAAAACCAGAACAAGGGAATTCGGATTACAATTTTGCTGTTGGGATTTTGTTTAGGTTCACTTTTTAATGGCGTTGACTGAGGGCCAATCCATATGGCTGTTGTGCTGCACTCCCTATTTGGGCAGATCTGTACCATACATTTAAAAGACACCCAACACACATTTAAAGATTCATGTGCTCTAAATGTGCATTGAATGCACTTTAAATTTATGGAGTGGGTCTCTCTCTTTGTCTCTTCCCTCTTGTGGTGATTTAGTCATCTGGGTGATTCATCATCAGCCTAGAAAGGCTGCTGCCAGCCTTTCCCAATTGTGATATGTGAACATGAGGAACTGGTTAGTCACCAGCACACTTGAATTACTGCAGAAAATATAAGATTTCATCGTTGCTGCAGGAGTAAGACTCTGCATAAAACTCTTGCCGTTCATGCCAGTCTGTGGATCCCAGATACATCAAAGGACATGTGAGACCTACAGTACATTGGGTGGTCATAGAATCATAGAGTCATACAACTGTAGAGCTGGAAGGGACCACAAGGATCATTTAGTCCATGGGTAGGCAAACTAAGGCCTGGGGGCTGGGGCTGGCCCAATCGCCTTCTAAATCTGGCCCATGTACGGTCCAGGAATCAGTGTGTTTTTACATGAGTAGAATGTGTGCTTTTATGTAAAATGCATCTCTGCGTTATTTGTGGGGCATAGGATTTCGTTCATTATTTTATCCAAAATATAGTGTGCCCCCCCCACAGGATTTGAGGGACAGTAGACCGTCCTCCTGCTGAAAAAGTTTGTTGACCCCTGATTTTAGTCCAACCCCATGCAATGCAGGAATTTATCTTGCCCAACGTGGGGCTCGAACCCATGCCCCTGAGATTAAGAGTCTCACGCTCTAGCTACTGGGAGCCAGTGTGGTGTAGTGGTTAAGAGCAGTAATCCTGTAATCTGGTGAACCAAGTTCGCGTCTCCGCTCCTCAATCAGCTGCTGGGTGACCTTGGGCTAGTCACACTTCTTTGAAGTCTCTCAGCCTTCACTCACCTCACAGAGTGTTTGTTGTGGGGGAGGAAGGGAAAGGAGAATGTTAGCTGCTTTGAGACTCCTTAGGGTAGTGATAAAGAAGGATATCAAATCCAAACTCTTCTTCTTCTATAACAGTGTGCAAGGTGTATACCCGTTCTCCATGCACTTTCTACCTTTTTCTTTCTTACAAAAAGGACTGAAGTATGTTGTTGTGAAATATATGTGCATAACCCTGGCAGTGCATATTAATTGTGTGTGTGCGTTCTCACATACACACGTGTGATGTCCTACAATGTAAGTGAGAGATTCCTAGGTGGGGAAATGTGCGTTTGGGGTGTGTGTGTGTGGTTTTTCTTCTTTTTAAACCACTTTAAATATCAGAGGAGTTTTGCACTCCAGTATGGGAGCATGCAGCAATCAAAACATTTATAAACATATACTTTTAAAAAAAAATGGCATCAAGAAAATTGTGGACCATTATAGTGGTGCTAACTTTGTAAAGGCAACATTTGTGGGTTCATAGTGGATGACCCTTTTTTGAAACAAAACAAAACACAGTCCATAAAACTCACATAACAGTTATATAGTGCTGCTCACCTACATAAAGTGTCAGAATTGCTGTATGTACAACCGAGATCAGCAATCTCTGAAAAGTCTCAGTCTTCGTTTTATTGGAGGAGAAAGAACTTGATGCATATGGGAGAAAAATGTAGCCACAGTATATTTTAGACAAACTGTTCCTTTGACAGTGCTGCAGGGAGAATGGAAATGGGCTTCACTTGAAAACCTTGCCCCCTTCCTACAAACCAGGGAAAGTTTGGGACTTAAAAATGCAAAGGGCTGGTGTATGTGTTTTCAAAGAGATAAGCCTAAAATAGCTAGCGGGTGAGATTAAAGTGAACAAAACGCAACAACAGGCAAAGCTGGAAAAATATTGTCACTCAGAGGTGTACGAAGTGCTGATTTCTGGCCATTAGTATTCCAGTGAGACATTGCCAAGTCCAAAATGAAACCCTGCCCTTCAAACGGAAGAGATAAGAAAAACAGTCAAGTAAGTTGGATGCTGTTTCCTTTCCTTTTTTTTTTTACAGAGGATATAAGGTCATTTGAGCGACATGTATGATACAAAGTTTTTGTTTTGCCCGAAGTGCGTAATGTATAGTGTTTTCACCCTACCTTACAGGGCTGTATCTGAGGCACTTTTGAGTTCCTTGGATGAATGAGTAGTATACAAACATAACAAAATGAATATTGTGCTTCTGTCTCAGAGCATCATACATGCTCACATACTCTTGAGGAATAGTTTACGATGTCTATAGTGGTAAGTAAAATCTTGCGGAGCTGGAAAAGGTTCAGAAAAGGGCAATCAAAATGATCATGGGTTGGAGCAACCCTCATATAGGGGCAGGTTGCAACACTTGGGGGCTTTTCAGTTGAGAAAAATTGTAAGAGGGGACATGATATAGGTATATAAAATGGTGTATCATGTTAAGAAAGCAGATATAGAAGTTTTTCTCCATAATACTAGAACTCCTGGGCATTCAGCAAAGCTGAGTGCTGAAACAAAAGAAAGGAATTCTTCACATTGTGCATAGTTAAACCATGCATCCATAAGATATAGTAATGCCCACCAACTTCAAATTCATAGACGATAAGGCCACACAGGGCTACAATTCATGGGGGGGGGGAAGTGTTCTCCCTTCACTGTCGAAGGCTGTACACGCTCTGGAGGGCCACAGGATTCCCTCATCCCACACACAAATTCTGATATATGGCCCTATTCGCTTTTTTGCCAATGGGCATGGGTGCCAAAATGCATGCTTCATGGCTGCATTTTTCTGTTGAAACTTTGGTTTCTTATAAACTTTGTCCTGGTGTGTCTGGCACAGACTATGTGGAGATGAGACTTAAGATTTATTTGTCATTTTTCTAGTCTGTATAAAGCAGTGTTTCCTCTTTCCAAAATTAGTATGTGTGAATATACAGATTCCCTTAGACAAGGGGAACTTGAAAACAATCTAAATATATCCCTTGAGTGAGTCTTTGCCTTATGATGCAACACCGAGGACTCCTGCTCTAAAGTTTTTCAGCAGTATTCCAGCATATAGTTTTGTTCCTCTCCATACTCGTGCAGCTAATCCGTCCCCACACTGGGGAAGGGGGTCAGCAGACTGTTCACATATAATTCACTAGAATTATCTTCCCAGATTTTTTGTGGTAGTTATGTAGATACTTAAAGCAAACAAAGATATTACCCTCCTAGTGCAACAACCAAGGGATGCAGTGTTAATACAATGTGCAAACTATTGGATAATCTTCTAGGAACAGGTAAAAGGATATTAGTAATGTCCAGCATATGCCTGCTTCTTCCGCCAAAGTTTTGAAAGACTCATTTGGGCAAGCTGTGTAATGAATCCTGCTGTTTTTGATGGAACTGATCCCAGGAAGACTTTCTCATTGATGAGCTTCATCAACATGCCTACAGGCTCCAGAGCCTCCTTGATTGTTGAGGCCTGCAAGGAAAGTTGTTATTATCCCGATTGCTAGAACAAATATAAAACAAGACATTTGCCTTTCACGGTCTCAGCGGGACAAAATGCTGAGTTAATCAGCAGCCTTTAAGAGTGATACTGAAGAGAGGGTGTCCCACTCCACCCGCCCGCTTTTTAAACAAAGTAATATGCCAGCTAGGGTGAGAACTGTGATTAGCAAAATTTCACACTTTGGGAAGCTGGAGCATTGCTGCAGCATGTCTGATGACTCCAGCTTGCAGCTATTGCTTTGGGATAGCAATAGATGCTGGAACAGATGTAAAATGAAATATGGTGCTTAATGCCACTTCACACATTATAATATTCCTACAGCTCATAATTCCTGCCTGGGAATACCTGGTTTTAGGCCGTGTACACATTATTAGCTTTAAACACAACTAGGTTGTCATATCTCTCCCCCACCCCACCCCACATGTGGATCAAAGCTGTTCTGGGGAAAGATGCATCAAAATGTTGTATTTCATAAGAAATGACAGGATAGATGTGAACTGTGGTTAAATAATTTGTAGACCGCGTCCCAAAACAGCAGTGGAGGCATGCTGGTTGCAGAGTAAATGAGAGTGTGCGCACAGCCCTTACATGCAGAGTTGGGGTGTGGATAGCTTTGAAGGTAAAGGCCTGGACGGTTAAGTCCAGTCAAAGTTGACTATGGGGTTGTAGCTTTCATCTCACTTTCAGGCCGAGGGAGCCAGCGTTTGTCCACAGACAGCTTTCTGGGTCATGTGGCCAGCATGACTAAACCGCTTCTGGCACAACAGAGCACTGTGACAGAAACCAGAGTGCACGGAAACACCGTTTACTTTTCCGCCGCAGTGGTACCTATTTATCTACTTGCACTGGCATGCTTTCGAACTGCTAGGTTGGCAGGAGCTGGGACAGAGCAACGGGAGCTCACTCTGTCGCAGGGATTCGAACCACCAACCAGATCGGCAAGTCCAAGAGGCTCAGTGGTTTAGACCACAGTGCCACCTGCTCTGAAGGAGACATTATCTGAGAAGAAAAAGATGTTCTAGAACTAGACTGTATCATGATGACTCTTGAGGCCAGTTTCTCTGCAGGTTGAGATATCTTTTTTGCACAAATACTGAGGGTCGTTTTTAACACCTTCCTTTGATGCAAGAAAAGGGAGAATGTACAAGTGAGGCAGGTTTTTGTGTGGTGGTGGACCTGGTGACAGCAAATTGCATTTTTGAGCAGCTATTGAGGTTCCCAGAGCCCTGACAGGGACCAGTCCTGCACTAGCACACCACCCAGCTCCGAGCTAATATTTTAGATATCCCGCAATGTCCTGGAAAGATTCCACCTCAGAGGCATTATGGGGAATTTATATATTTAGTATATCTTTTAGCTTATTCGAGCTAGAAGTTTTCATTGCATTTATTAGGTCTCTTGGAAAGTTATCTTCTGTCAGATTCTTGGTTAATGACCTTGCTGAATTAACCGAATGAAAAGGAATGGGCAGAGAAAATGGGTTTGTCTCAGCTGTGGCAGCGGGGGGGGGGGGGAGGGAGAATGTGCTGCATTTACCACTGTATTCATCTTTATGGATAGTTAGTGTTGAATGGAGGGTGAAGATCTGTCAGCTTCTCAGGCAAGTAAAAGACGCATTTAGAAATAGTAACACACAAGCAGTTGATGTTATTTAGCCTGGGAGTTTTCTAGTGAATAAACTCTTGAGTTTAAAAAAAGACAGGTGGAGAAGTTCTACTGCTTTTTAAAATGTCCATTTGGAGCCAGATCCTGGCAACGTTTGTCAAAACCTTACCACAGAGGCAACTAGCAGGGCTGATTAACCTGGTTGTATAACGTTTGCTTGTTTGTTTGTTATTAAATTTGTCGCCTTTCATTCCTGGAGGCAGGAGCAGAACCACTGAAGCACAATGCCGCCGCCTCCACCCCGACGCCAAACTCCCTCAAGGATACCATGGTCAATGGTATTGAAAATGGCCAAGAGGTCAATAAGAACAAGCAGATTTGCACTCCCTCAATCTGGTCTCCCAACACATATCATCAGCCAGGGTGACCAAGGAAGTTTTGGTGCAATGACCAAGCCTGAAACTACAGTCGTAACTTGGTAGTTGAATGCCTTAGTTGTTAAACAAATCGTCTTCTGAACGCCGCAAACCTGGAAGTGAGTGTTCCGGTTTGTGAACATTTTTTGGAAGCCAAACGTCTGACGCGGCTTCCACGGCTTCCGATTGGCTGCAGCAAGCTTCTGCAGCCAATCAGAAGCCGTGCCTTGGCTTTCAAACCATTTCGGGAGTTGAATGGACTCCTGGAATGGATTAAATTTGAGAACCAAGGTACGACTGTACACAGTAACGGAAGCAGATATTTAGTCTCCTCCAAGCATGCCTGCCTGAATCTGTACTGCCACCACCCTCTTGAGAACCTTTCTCAGATAAGGGTTATAAAATAATTTTTAGTGTGGCCCCAACATTGCCAATAACTATAATAAGTGAGTGCTTTTGTGCAGCTCATAATTTGTACTTGAATTACTAAAGAGAGGCTTCCATTGTGTCAGTTTGATTGTTGTTCCACCCCCCTTTTTTAACCAAAAAGTAGTGTAATTCCATTTGTAGCATTGGACTGCTGCTTTCCTTGCCCAGTCGTGAATTCTCTGGATAGCCTTGGGCAATTTATTCTATCTTCGTCTCATTTCCTAGTCTGTAAAATGGAATTATTAATGACCTACCTCACAGAGGTGTTGTGAGGTGGAATGAGAAAGTTGCTTTACACAATGCTGTACTCTTAAAAGCAAGGTAGGAATCAATAATATAAGACTGTGATTGCCCAATTGTGTCGCAAAAAGCAGACACGATACGAAATCAATAAGGACTATCCTGATGCTGTAGTATTAAGTGAAATTTAGAGCTGAAATGAATATTGGCAACAGCGTGAAAGTTTGCACAATTTTCATTTTGATGCATCCAGATTTGCCTGTGAAATGTTAAATGTAAAATTTTCAGTAATAACTTATTATCTTGAAATTCAAATTGCCTCTTTACTTTGATTTTTTTCAGATGTCAACCGTTGCAAAAAAAAAAAAAACCTAAGTAGCGTTGCTTGCCATCCATCTCATATTAAATAGTGTTCTATTTCAATGAAGTACAACATTTCTGTACTTTTTTTTTTTTTTAAAAAAGGTTCTCTGGTCAGTGCATGTCACATATTAAATATTGCCAAAAACAATTAGATTTCAAATAACAGTGTGAAGCATTTGGTCAGTATCTGACAGCTAGTCAATGTACAGAAGTCAATTTTAGTTTTTTTTTTAAACAAACTACAGTGGTGCCCCGCTAGACGAATGCCTCGCTAGACGAAAAACTCGCTAAACGAATGGCATTCGCTAGCGGAAGGCTGCCCCGCAAGACGAAAAAGTCAATGGGGCTGCCTCGCAAGACGAAAAAAAAAAATTCGGCGCGAAAACCTCCGCGCTGCATTGCCGCTTCGCTAGACGAAAAATTCGCTCTACGAAGACACTCGTAGAACGAATTATTTTCATCTAGCGGGGCACCACTGTAGTTTGTTTTCGTTTATTCTATAAAGGAACTTTGCTGCCTGAAAAAAAAATAAAGAAATGGGAGTTATGCTTTTCATGGGTAAAACATAGAACCAATCCCCATCACCCTAAAGATGCTCAGAAGGCAACATATGTTATGTCAGGTTTACATTGCAGTATTGTAATGCACACACAGTGTGATAGTTGTCGTCTTGCTGCAATGAAAGGCAGTTAAACCTTAGAAAGATTATGAATGCTGAGGAAAGCGTCATTAACTTTTATTATATCCAGAAGCTAGCAGGCATTTGAGTCTTTAACTTTGTTCTATTATGAAGGACGGAAACGTGCGCACTGTTAGCTTGGACATTTGCTATGGGGCTTTTTCTCACAATGCATATGAGATTTATCAGCTGGGCTCATGCTGTTTAATGAGAACAGACTTCTGCAGCTATCCTGTTCATTGATAGAATACTCTAGCGCTCTGTGATGAAGGTATTAGGTGTTAGGCTTATGCTACTTCGCATAGATTTGTTAATTTGTGTGCGTGGTGGGGTAGTATTTTCAGGTTGCGTAAGACTTTATTGCTCTCTGTGCGTGTGAATATATACTGGAAATAGCACTCACTTTTTCGAATTGGTATTAAACAGACCTGGGCACCCTGATTGTTCCAGCTGTCTGCTGTATGGTATGTAATTAAAGGGTCATTCTTTTTATATTACTCTGAAATAAACTCCATAATTAGATCATTGCACAAGTGAAGTTTAAGTGCCTCATTTCTCATTGGGGAACAATAAAATAAATCCAATTGCCGTTAATGTTCTCTCGCCCCTCACAGAAATACCTCTTAAATAAATTACACTATTGACCAATATTTAGTGGGTTGTTTTTTTAAAAAAATTCTTCGCTCTCCACCTTGTTTTCTCTACCCACCCACAACCCATTTTAAAATGAGTCAGAAATGTTTTCATGTACTGTAATTAAATCTATGGCTGCTTGAGAACAATTATTTTGGAGATTCATGAGCCCTCCTTCATCGTGCCAAGTTGGACAGAAACTTCGCTTGCTCACTGCTGATCTCCCTATAAGAACAGAGTATATAAATGACCTTTGAAATATGAAGCACTTCCATTGTGAACATCATCTATTGTGAGCTGCGTGTAAATGCGTGTGGATTTGGTATTGCCATCCAAAGTTGTGTCTCCAGATACTTGACTGGTCAGGGTTATATAATTAGTATAGCATTTCTGGAAGCCTATCTTCCCTCCCATAAATACTGGTGTAATTGGTATTGAGCTAGCCATTATTTGTAGTCGCCAATGAACCTTGCATCGTCTGGCAAGCTGTACCTTTCTCCCAAGCTCGCAATTTATGCTCTCACCCTGACAGCTTCTGGAAAGCTTCCCACTGCTTGAAAAGTGCAGTAGAAATCAGGTTATCTAGGATAAGGATCCATACGGTTCTGGGTGTCTTGTTTGCCAGGAGGCTGGCTGTGCTTGCCTCTGGAGAGCTGACATCTGGATTTGTGGCTATCTGGTCTACTTTCACAGTTGCCTGATGCCACCCTTGCTTTCTTCTGTGCACTTCTGCCTTGTTTGAGTAATTCTGCCAGGCACACGGGCTTAGCTGTATTGAAACTGACCTTGGCACGAGGCCTCTCTTAGAATTCTATCTGTATTTTGCAGCAATGCTCATGAATGTGCTGGATCAAATGACGAGACTCTTATTTCGTTCTTTGTTCTATCACTCTTGACAGGGTGCCTCTTTCTGCAAATGTGCCTACACTCTTTTATTTCCTGTGTTTCGGGAAGTTTTGTAGCTTTCTTCCACCTCATTTTTTTTTTGTGTGTTAAACCTTTCTGGACCATAGCATTTCTCCCTTTTAACTTGTAGATAACCCTCCAAGTTAAAAGGGAGAAATGCTATGGTCTAGAAAGGTTTAACACACCTAAGGCTCAATCTTAAGCATGGCGACCCAGGAAGAAGTACCATTGTGTTCAATGGGGCTTAGTCCCAAGTAAATGGATATAGGATTGCAGCCCATGAGATAATATCAGATAATCAAGGGTAAAGCTTGCACCACCAACAAATAAATGGCACTCCATTAAATGTGACAACATATTGGTCTTGTAGACAGGCATCCCAGTAGACATAGGGCTGCGATATGTCTGGATTTCCCCAGACATTACTGGGACTTCAAAGGTGGAATTGAGGTCTGGGGGGAATTTCCAGAAGGTGGTGCTTTGGGGCTTTCCTGCTTGAAATATGGCAACCCAACCCAGTACAGATGTTCAGGATTAGTCTTGACAGATGGGCAGGGTCATTCACAGCAGTAGATGAAGAAGAATAAAATTGGAAATATTTCTGAAGCATGCAACAGTGTCCAGCAGTATTTGCAAATCCAAACACTAACAAAAGGTTGGATGGGGAGGAAGAAGGGAAGAATATTAAGTTTCTCAGCCAGGGGTGACCTCTGCCCACAGCTGACATAATTCCAGCTTTTATGTTGAATCAACATAAAGCTCTGTGTGAGTAGTTTTTATTTATCTGCTTTAAAAACAAAACAAAAACAAAAAACCCCAAATCGTCTTCATGTTGTATGAAGCCATAGGGCACTATGGATAGAGATTAAAATGGGTTACTTGCTTAGCGACAAGTTGGCTTTTTTATATAAGCAAAGAGAAGAAGTGGAGCCCAAAATGTTCAGCGCTTGTTTATATAATAAAAATGTATGGAAGGGTAAATGTAACTAATTATGTTCCAACTGCTCACTTTCTTTCTTTTCTTTTTTTTAAAATCAGAATGCACTTTCAAAGGGAGGGGCAAAGCCCAGAGTTTGTATTTCCCTATTGCATTATTGCGACATTAGAATACTTTTCTGTGTTTCATGAAGGAATTTTAGGAATGATGAATTAAATTGATAGCACAATCCTTTACATGTCTATTCAGGAGTGACACCCATTGATTCCTATGGGACTTGTTCTCGGGTAAGCATAAATAGGATTGCAGCTTAAGTTAGCGAACAAGTGCATTTATTTAGTTATTCCCCCCCATGCTTCCTCTTGAAAGGAAAGTGAACATAAAATAACACAATTAATCACAACACATTTAAACAATCAGCCAAAACCTCATTCAGATTGCAGTAGTTAATGCTCATAGAATTGTAGAGTTGGAAGGGACCACAATCTAGTCCAACCCCCTGCGATGCCCAACATGGGACTCGAATCCATGACCCTGGGATTAAGAGTCTCATGCTCGACCAACTGAGCTATTCAGCAAGAGCTGCTATGCTCCAAAGGCCTGGATAAACATTGTTAACAAATACATGTGCATATCTCATGGTCATTACAAAGTTAACAAACTTGCAGTCCCCCCAAGTGTAAGAAGACCACAGGAATCTTCTGATCTTCTGGGATGCCCTGTTTAGGGAAGTTTTTAATGACTGATGTTTTAATGTTGTTTTAATCTTTTGTTGGAAGCCACCCAGAGTGGCTGGGGAAACCCAGCCAGATGGGTGGGGTAGAAATTATCATCATCATCATCATCATCGAGAGGTTTGTAAGTGTGAACAAGTATTCTGCAACACAAAAATAATAGGATTTTACTTTGCTGTTTCACTCCTTCTAAAGCAGAAGTGAGGAAGTTGTGGCCCTGGTCTAGTTTCAAAACCCTGTCCATTTCACAAACTCAATCCACTTTACCCTGGTTCCTCACACAGCTCCATCACGCAGTCCTGATAGGTTAACCATGTGGGAATGTGGTCCTTGACAGGTGGGGGGGGGGGAGAAGAGAAATTATCCAGTCCTGTACTAGAGGGACATGTGCAGAGCTATGATGAACTGTTTATGGTAGAAGTGTTGTTGGTAATTTTCCAGGGAGACCAGAGCAACTGGCATGCCACCCCAGTTGGCTCACCCACCACCGGCCGAAAACTGCCGGTCGAGTTCCGATCCCTGGAGCAGCAGAAATCAGGGGCCTAGTCTCCAGAAAGCTAGGCACGCCTTCAGATTCCATTTCACAGCAGAAGTGGCACAACAGAGGCTGATATGAACGTTTTAACAAGCATTTTATTAAACAAACAGCAGGACAAAGAGATGAACACATTCAATCTCTTCCATGTCCTGAGGTAAAAGAGAAAGAGCTAACTTCTACATGGAAGTTTCCAGAAGCACACAGAGCTTACATAGACATTTAACAAGCACCAGTCACATGTCTACTCTTAAAGTGGAATGGAATATTACAACAAGAAGCCTGTGCTGCTATTGACATCTGTCATGTTTGCTGCCACTGAGGACAGACCCCTAAGTGAAAGGTACAAACGCCTATTTGGTCATTAATAGTGCCACATGCTTTGACTCCCCTATTTGTTCTGTTCATCAGGAGCATATAAAGTACAGTAAACCCACAATTTATGCACATCCAGCTTTACATGCTTGGCAAATCAAAATAAAATAAAAATAAAAAGGGGGCGGGCATCTGGGAAAAAATATGCTGGCAATTGCACCCACTATGGAACCCAATGTGTTTTGACTTTACGTGATTTTGGCATTATATGCGATTCCTGGAATGTAACCCCCACAAAAGTTGCAGGTTTACTATGCTGAATATGATTAGGATAGCTCAGTTGGTAAAGCATTAGACTCTTGAGCTCAAGGTTGTGGGTTTGAGCCCCACATTGGGCAAAAAATATATTCCTGCATTGCAGGGGGTTGGACTAGATGACCCTCAGGCTCCCTTCCAAATCAACAATTCTGCTATTTCTATGAACCAGTTCACCCCACCCCACCCCACTCCCTGAGTGTATCTAAACTCAGTGGGGTGAGAGAGTGAACCCTAACGACTCACAGAATTTGAGGCATGAAATAAGCCTATTTGTACATATGGAGATTCCTCTTCACGAGCTCTGTCAACTGCAAAATAAAAATATAAAATAATGGATTAATCTCATTGGTAGGACCTAAATCCAAGTATGCTGATTAAACACAGTGTGAATGGGGAGGTGTAACAGGTCAAGACCGATTCCCGTGCCCCACTGAATGTAGAATGTGGTTCTGGGCCTGCTTAGGTTGTTTCTTCTAAGTTTAAGAACACATGAGATTATTCCACTGGATCTCTTAGCAACTTTACTGTTTCTACGTACTATTATCGTGAACAATTAAGTGGATGGAATGCATACTGAATTCATGCTGAATCCTTGAATCCCTTTGTTTTTCAAATAGTCATAATTATAATAGGCTATTGTGTTGACAGTTCTGTGTTAATAACTGCACAACAATTGAAGTTATGAAGGGTACAAAGGACAATCCCAAATGTTCCTAAAATAGGCCGGTTTCGATTGTAATATTAAATGATTGGGAAGAGATTTATGGAAGGCAAATTTTCCTTCTGCACTGCTGCCCAGCTTGCTTGTTCCCACATTGTCCAGGAGAGCCCTCTGACCCACACTTCCGGGAGAAGTTTCTGAATAGGTAACTTCCCTTCTGTAAACTTGCTTCCGTTCACTTACCATAGACCCCAAGCCCCTGTATTTTTCCAGTTTGAAGAGCGAGTCCTTAAACAAACCTTCCCCTCTGCTACCACCACTACTGTGGGAATTTGTAATGGTGCCCCTTTGTGTCATGAGTTCGTACGCACTGTACAGATTGCCATTATCCATAACGAGACACATAACAACGACAATCGTTTTAATACTGGCAATGCCTAGGAAACTTTGCTTCCAGCCATGCTAAGTTTCTGCTGAGATGGCTCTTGCTTCTGCTGAGACTGGATGATTTCCGTCTTTAGAAAGGCTATTTTGTAAAAGTAGTTGTTTTGTACAGCTCACAACCGGGAGGCTGAAGAGGAAGTGTCTTCAGGATTACTGTTTAAGGGCGCCATTGACCTTGTGCGCTGCCCTCCTTCCTCCCCTACTTCCTATTGTGGAACTTAACTCACAAGCAGTGTCTTTGAGAGAGCAGCTGGTACTTTAAAGGCAATTTGTCATGTAGCTGGGACTTGAAAGATCATTGCAGTTCCTTGATTGGGCTGATAAGTAATTCTCCGTGCACATCTGCAATTCCACAGCTGCTTCCTCCTTACTGGAGTCTTGCTTTCTCAGCCAGTCTGATGGATTTCCTTTCATTCTTGTTGCACCCATAGTTTTGTCTATTGAGCTGCTTACAGTTACTGTTTTCAGTTGTGAGATTATGGAGGAGAGCGCAAGTTTTGGCCCAAACTGATATTTCTTTACCGGTATTACTATACCCACTGGTTAACATCAAAAAGGATAAATGGATTACCAGTGTCTAACATATTTATCTTTTCCCTTCTCCTCCCACACATTTGTTTTTGCCCACATTTTAGAAAACAAAACTAAAGTGCAGGTAAAGTCCTTTTGAAACATTCATGTAAAAAAAAGGGGGCAATAGAGATTCCTTTCTTCTCAGAGCATGTATCTGGTCTTTTGCAGGGAACTTAAATGCTCTAGCAGTCCCTTTCAGCATTTGTACTCCTCGTCTTAGGAATGACCCTGTAAAGTCATTATCTCCTACTTTTTTTTAGTTTAGCCTTTACAAAGTTCTATGAGACTCATAATATTGCTACAATCACAGTTAAACCCCATGCTAGTCTATTAAAAATAGGGCTGCCATGTGCCCAGAACTTTCCGGACATATCCCGGATTCGTTCTCCAAAAACAACATCCAGGCGGATTTTTCAGAAATCGGTTAAAATGTCTGGGAAACTCCGGGTGCGTGGCAGCCCATATTGGAAGTGTATATTTTTGGGTGAATTTCCCCCCCAAAACCTCAAAAACTTAATGTTTGGGGGGAGATTTTGCAAAAAGAAAAAAGCTCATAAACCTTGGCCAAGAAAAGTGGATCAGAATAAAAATTACGGTAACACAGAAATTAGCAAGGCTAATTGCAACCATGAGTTGGGGTATCCTAAAATATTGTAGCAAATGAGATCCTTAGTGGGGGTGCAAGGAAAAAAACAACCCCCTTTTCACTTTAAAAAAGCAACTGATTTCTATACCTTTTCTCACCTGAAAATCAGAAAAATAAATAAATAAATCCCCAAAAGAGAAATACAAAATAAAACACATTCCTTCTCATACTCAATATGTCTTGTCATTATCTAATTGCTACAGGTTTTATCTAGATTTATAATAAAAGGACCATTAAGTATCTAAGCACAGTGCTAGATTTTACCATGAATTTGTCTGCATATTTTTGCAACTCTTTTCATAGTGATATGAAGGGTCTTTCCCCCCCTTATACTAGAAACTGCTCGTGTTTCTGTTACTTATTGTTAAGGGAACTCCTTTTTCTTTTATTGGGTAAAAGTAAGGGGGGAAGCTCTTGCTATCTACCCACTAAAACCATAATCTGATATTTTTAGTAGATACATCCATGCGTGTAGCTGGGATTTTTTTTTAGGGAGGGGGCAGACCTTTTGTATGGGGAGGAAGAACCTTAGTTAGTTATGTATTTTTTTATTTTTATTGATGGGGACAGCTGCCCCTCCCTGCCCCCTGGCTATGTCCATAAATACACCTTATATCACTGTGTGTTTTAGAAAAATTAGTTCATTAATGGCCATGCTTTTCCTTATAGTGAAAGCTTAATGGCAAACATGTGGCTTGTTAAATGTGTGTGTGTGTGTGTGTGTTTAAATTGGAATTTAATATCTCTTTCAGTAATTGCAAGTTTTCGAGGAGCAGTCCCCCATGGCTTATCACTGGAGATTGGAGACACTGTTCAAATACTGGAGAAATGTGATGGTAAGTGTTGACATTAGTACAGGACTGTCTGGTGGGAAGGTTGTCCAAGGTCATTTCACCTCATTACACTGAGGCAGGATCAGTGTGTTTGCTGTAGATGAGTGCCTATTTTATGGGGGGGGGGAACCAACTTTAATCTTCAATGACAAAAGGCAACAGAGTTTGGACATGCCTTTGTAACAGGAAATTGCCTGCAAAATTAAATGTTTCTATCCCAAAATATATCAGAATTAGTCCAGTCACCCAGATGCTGTGGTGAAAGCAACCATGGTCAGTGGGGAAATAATTATTTTATGTACAGTTGGCATTTTCAGTAGCCATGAAAGCAAAATCTAGACACTGAAATCTGCTCCAAATTGTAAACAGGTATATTATAAATAAGTGCATTGTCAGTCACCTCCTGGAGAGGTAAGAAAAAATAACACCAAAATATTTGGGCAAAGAGCATCTAGTACTGCTCATGTGTTACTGGATGCTAAAATGTATTACTCCAAAAATGTGTGCTTGTTGGGAAAACTGTAGCTTTAGAAATGCCATGAGCACTGCTGTTTTTCTAGAAAGAGGGTACTGGACATTACAATGAACTAGGGCTGTCATATGTCTGGAACTTCCCAGACATAGCTGGAATTCAAGCAGCCGTAAACAGTGTCTGGGCGAAAATCACTGCAGTCCAGGAAAATCCAGACCTATGGCAACCCATTAAAAAAAGCTCAACAGCTTTGCCAAAAGCTGTATTTTCACTTTTTGAAATATGGCAACCCTACCATGGACACTTTCCTTGTTCTCTTATAATAGCAATGGCTCCCACTTGAGAAGTGCTGAAACTGAGTTCCTGCAAGTTCTGGCTGAATAAAAGCCCTGTCCATGAGACTCTAGAGTTCTTTTCCCTCTTGATTTAATGGGTTAAATTTCTGTCTGTTAGACAAAGAAAATATAAATGCATACCCTCTATGTTTCAGATTCTCCTTTTCATACCAGTGCTGAAAGAATATCTATTTATTTATGTGCTGTTGTTTACAATTCTCTGATTTTTTAAGTAGGCGTTGGTTTTTGCTAGTTAAAAACATGTGTGGAGGTGGGGTGTGTGTGGAAACTTCAATTGTGAACATTTTTCTTTCTGCACAAGACCCATTAAAGGGTATGAGATTTGCGTTATGTGTCACTGCTGATACCATAGCACGCTATGAATCCATCTGCCACTTTTTATTATTGTAGATGACATATGTCAGAGAGTTATTCAGATAAAATGTAAGTTTACATATCAATTGTTATTATTTTTCTACAGGCTGGTACAGAGGATTTGCCTTAAAAAACCCCAACCTCAAGGTAAAACCACTTTTGTTGCTCACCTGAAATGCATGTAAAATCACGCTGAAATACTCGTACGAATTATAACAACCAAACTATTTTGCATAACCAAGTAGCAGTAACGTTTAAGACATAAAAAGGTTGCTGTAGCCTGTGGTAGCCTGATGATAGTAGCACTAGAAAAAAGAAGAATACACCCACCCACCCACCTGTGTATACCTGAAGGATAGTCTCCACCCGCATCGTTCTGCCCAGACACTGAGGTCCAGCTCTGAGGGCCTTCTGGCAGTTCCCTCACTGCGAGAAGTGAGGTTACAGGGAACCAGGCAGAGGGCCTTCTCGGTAGTGGCACCCGCCCTGTGGAACGCCCTCCCATCAGATGTCAAGGAAATAAACAACTACCTGACTTTTAGAAAACATCTGAAGGTAGCCCTGTTTGGTGGAGTTTTTAGTGTTTGATATTTTATCATGTTTTTAATATTCTATTGAGAGCACTCAGATGGGCAGGGTATAAATAATACATTTATTATTATTATTATTATTATTATTATTATTATTATTATTATTATTATTATTAAGAGGTTTGGAGAATGAGGAGGCAACAAAGGCTCTGAAGGTATAGGATCTGTCTCACATGAAGTAGTTTATCAGGAGGAAGTGGAATTGCAGTGGTTGAGAAGCATCTCCTACCACCGTAACATTGCTCATCTCTTCGCATCTGCCGCCATTGTCCCCCACTGACATTTCAGAGAGTGTGTGTGTTAGGAAGGTTATTTAATAGAGAATAGCTGTGAGAACAGGGATGTATTGGGTCTGATTCAGCTGGGCTCTTCTTATGTTCTTATGTCCCAAAACTACTCACAGTGGCTGGTGAGTAGCTATCTGCAATTCCACTTCCTCCTGATAAACTACTTCATGTGAGACAGATCCAGATTATTACACTGCTCCTGATTCGTAAGCGGACCTGTGAATTTTTCTGACACCTCATTCCTCACTCTTTATCTGAGTTGCCGGAACCCAACAATAATGCTCTCTTGGACCAAAAATTATACTGTACTGTATTGCCTTCCAACAGGTTTTGCGATAATAATGCATAGGTCTTTCATAGTATGCACTCAGTTTTTCTCTTCAATAATGCATTCATGCCAGTTTCCTCCCTCTCCCCCTCTTTGGTGGTCTGTTGCACTTATTTAGCTCCTTTTTTTCTTTCAGGGTATCTTCCCTTCCAGCTATATTCACTTGAAAAATGCATGTGTTAAGAACAAAGGGTAGGTGGAGATTTTGGGATTCTGGGATTTTGGCAAAGGCTATAAAGCAGCAGTGGGGAAAGGGGGAGACTGTTGTAAGAATGGTGTTGAAAACGGATAAATCTTTCAAAGTGAAGCCCATGGCACCTTAAAGGCCTGGTGTAGATGAGTGGGAAATTGGGAGTGCCCTATGGGTTTGCGTAGCCACCATCCTTTTTAACTATGGCGCAGCATCACCTTTATTTAAAGTAGCCATGCAATCAGAGATATGGGTTTGAAAACTGGGTGAGAGTAACTATGATTAGGGAAAGATTGTAATTTTGCACCACAGTTACCATATTTTTCAGTGTATAAGACAAAGTTTTTTTTATTATAAAACAATGTTAAAAATTGGGGGTCGTCTTATACACAGATAGTGCAGAGGGGGGACAGGAGATTGGTTGCAGCCATGAGCAGGAGATTGTCATTGGCGGTTGGGTGGGTGATTCGTGGCTGTGGCAAGGGCTGCTGTTGACTGACTGCCGCTCTGGCAATTGGGCAAGCGATTGGTGGTTTTGGCGACGCGTGCGAGTGGCAGTATCGGTCAGGCGGCTGAGCGATTTTCGCCAACCCCCCCCCCAAAAAAAACCCTCAAGAAAATTGGCAATCCCCTCCATTTCTTTATTTGAAGTCCCAGAAATAGTGGGCGTCTTATACACGGGGGCGAGTTATACATGGAAAAATATGGTAGTTTCCAAAATGAAAGGAAGGTAGAATTTCACATGAATGAGGCGAAGGAGTCTGCAACCTGTTGGTCTCTTAACCATGATCAGGAGTCATGTTGATCTTTAAACTGTCACGGGACTCTTTTATTTCCTTGCACCAGATGTAATGGAGCTTATTTTGGAGTGCAAATATTGGTGGTGGTTAACAATATCAGTCACTGAAAGACTCCAGGTGTCATTTTGATTGTGCATTCATATGATTTGTGCTCATGATGGTATCGGTGTGGTCCTGCATAATCTTATGCTTTTGGTCCTGCAAAAATTTTCAGGCCAGATATATTGTTTTGTTTCCAATCAGTGCATATCCCATGTCTTCCTACTGAAATCCTATAATGTTTCTAACCACAAATGTTATGGTTATTTATTTATTTGGACAACTTAAATACCAATTATATTTAAGCACAACTCTAAGCGGTTTGCAACATAGATTACAACGTTTAAATAATGATCAAATGTAAAAAAAAAATACATTCCACAAAACACAATCAACAGCTAAATACAACAACTTCTTTACTATCCAAAACAAACATGACACATAAAAATCAGCTACAAAATTGCATAGGAAATTCATAGTAAACATTGTAAAGTATTATCTAAGCATCAGAAAGTAACATATTACAAATGCCAATAGACTGAACACTATAAATTCCACCCTTTTAAGTAACATGGTTGATGTGATTTTGAGCTACTTTAGTTGCGATATAGTGCAACATAGAATCATAGAATCATAGAGTTGGAAGAGACCACAAGGGCCATCCAGTCCAACCCCCTGCCAAGCAGGAAACACCATCAAAGCATTCCTGACAGATGGCTGTCAAGCCTCCGCTTAAAGACCTCCAAAGAAGGAGACTCCACCACACTCCTTGGCAGCAAATTCCACTGTCGAACAGCTCTTCACTGTCAGGAAGTTCTTCCTAATGTTTAGGTGGAATCTTCTTTCTTGTAGTTTGAATCCATTGCCCCGTGTCCGCTTCTCTGGAGCAGCAGAAAACAACCTTCCCTCCTCTATATGACATCCTTTGATATATTTGAACATGGCTATCATATCACCCCTTAACCTTCTCTTCTCCAGGCTAAACATACCCAGCTCCCTAAGCCGTTCCTCATAAGGCATCGTTTCCAGGCCTTTGACCATTTTGGTTGCCAAAACAGTATCCTTCTAGATGCCAATAAGACAATAACACTGGGGAAGCATCACAGAACAACTAATAACGTGGAATTATGTGTGGATGGTCCAGAATAAATCAATCACTAAAGCACTATTATTGCATCAGTGACCCACCCCAGAATACACCTGCCAAAAACAAAACCATTCTGGAAGAATAACAATAATTAAAAATGCTTAGCAGAGCCTGCATACTGGAAAGACTCTTGGTTATGATAGGTTTCCACACAGTGGTGTAGACCAGGGGTCCCCAAACTAAGTTCCGTGCGGCAGATAGGGCCTGAGCGAGCCAATTATCCGACCCATGACGATGCCCGCCACCCGCTCTTACTGGCGCGGCTGCCCATCTCCGGGTTGGCGCGGTGGTGGAAATAGCTCGTGCGCATGCGCAAGTGTCATTTCCAGCACACTTCTAGGTTTGCAGAGGCCCGTGCACATGCGCACAAGCTATTTCCAGTGCCGCGCCAGAAGTGCACCGGAAAAAGCGAGTGCGCACACGTATGGGGGCGCGCTCCCCCACCCTCCGGCCCACTGTATGGGCGCGCGCTCCCCCACCCTCCGGACCACCATGTGGTCGGTGCTGGAAGAACCGGCCTGAGTCTGGGTAAGTTTGCCGACCCCTGGTGTAGACCAAGCAGAATGCTTGATGATCCATTGCAACAATACTTAGCTGTAGAATTATCACAGAACAGCGTGTTAGAGTCAGTTTCTCAGTCTCCGTTAATGTTCAAAAGTTCTTGGGAATTATAAGCGGAAGGAAACTGCATACAGATTCAGTAATCCCAACCTGTTTTGTGATCTTAAACTGCTTAGTAAAAGTAATGCCATTTTAATGCTGGATATTGTGTTTCTTTTGATGGCAACAGGCAGTTTGAAATGGTTGTTCCCACAGAAGATTCAGTTATCACAGAGATGACGTCAACTTTAAGAGACTGGGGAACGATGTGGAAACAACTTTATGTGGTAAATGCACCATGTGCCTATTCTGTAGTCAATTTTAGGAATAATGCTTATTTTTCTAAGGCAATAAAGTAGTTTTCTTTTCTTTTTTAAAAAATAAACAAATCTAAGCATTCAAAAAATGGTAAACCAGTTATTTCATAAAGAATTTTAAAAGCCCTGTGTGTGGTCAGTGAGGTCAGCTTTGACAATGTTGGGGTAGGACAGGGAAAGAGGGTACCTGGATGAAGTTCTCTGGTTTTCCCCAAGCTGATGATTGTTGCTGCCAGGTAAAGTGTGGAGATAAATATGTTGGGTTCTCCATGCGTATTCATAGTTCAGCAACACATAATACAAGTGTGAGAATTTAGCTGTGGGTACCATGCAAATCACACCCTTTTATGTACATAATGCTTCTTCCATAAGGAGACTTTTGCATGACAGCTGCTTTCTTGCAAATAGATAGCCCAATGCTTCTTTCATAAGGTGGCCTAACTGTGTAAGTTGCCTCCATACAAATCGCCCTCGTGGTTTAAAGCAGACACACACACTCACCAAAAATAGAACATGGAAATGTCTATTTCAGCTCAATATGTAGGTATGTAGGTAGCTAAATAAGAATAAGAAGTTAAAACTGAAGTCAGTTGGATTAATTTTAGAAGTGAAGACTAGATAACAAAATGTTAGAAGTAAACCTGACCTTTTTTTCTAAAAAAAAAGTATCTTGCATGTTTGCACTTTGAATTGAGATAAAGCAGATGTTTTTACAAAGAAAGAAGTCTGACCTTGAATTCTTGACAATAACAGCCTAAACAGTACTTGCACAAAGCTAATCTAAGAGATTTAAAGTGAAATGCAATGTACTACTAACATTAAAACGACACAGTGCCATTGATGACTTTAAAATATTCATTCCAATCCATATGAAAGTCCTTAGACTATAATCCTTCTATTCAATAAAGTTTGTTGGAATGACCAAAGACCATTTCAGACATTTGCCTTGCTTCCTGATAACAGCCTATAAGCAGCGGAAGGTATGGGATCGTTGTGTGTCCTCACTGTACATAGAAAAATACCACAAGTAACCAAGACATATGGGGTGCAGAGAATGGGAACCATTCAATTTTCATCATCCTTATTCATGCTATAAAGAAAGGGTAGAAGGAAGGTAGTAAGCAGGCAACTGGCACTTTGGGGCATACATGTGGACACGACCAAGCCAAACTATTGCTGAGACAGGAGTGCGAACATGCTGGGAATGTGGTCTTTGCCACAGCAACCATCCAACAGCTTGACCTCACCCCCTTGAACAAAAGTAAGATAAGGAGGCAAATTGGGAGTGCGGAGGAGTTTGCAGGGTAGGGATCAAGCCTATTAAAAACTATACTTTTACACAGTTGCAGAGCAAGATATACAGTCATACCTTGTATCCTGAATGCTGCAAACCCGGAAATGAATGTACCGGTTGCTTCCGTGGCTTCCGATTGGCTGCAGGAGCTTCCTGCAGCCAATCAGAAGCCGCACTTTGGTTTCTGAACATTTTGGAAGTCGAATTGACTTCCGGAATGGATTCCGTTCGACTTCCAAGGTATGACTGTATATATATATAAGTTTCTGCAAACCGAAGAACAGAATACCCTAGAGAAGCAAACATGTTCTTTGTTTTATTTTGCATTTCTTAATCTCTGTACCAAACTTCAGAAGCCTAATAATTTGGTTTTATATATATATATATATTTGACAGAGAAATGAAGGGGATCTCTTTCACCGACTATGGCATATAATGAATGAAATTCTAGACCTACGGCGGCAGGTGCTCGTCGGCCATCTCACCCATGATAGGATGAAGGATGTCAAACGGCACATCACTGCTCGCTTGGACTGGGGCAACGAGTGAGTAAGAGATGATATATAAAACCAATTGCGGTTTCTTCCATTAATTGCATTTATTTATTACAAGGCAATTAAAAGGAAGCAACATGAAGAGCAGGCAGCTTTTACACAGGAAAATTTAAAGGGGGGGGGTCCATCACCATTACTGATGCTTGTGAAAAATGTGTGTCCTTTTACCTGCCTTGGGAAAAGAAATGGTCAGTCTCCAGAAAGCCTCTTGTTTAAGTGAAAGGCATGTCTTCACAGAAGAGGGAATCTCTTATCCTGTCCCCTTCCACCTGCAGCTTTATGCCTTTCATCTCATCTCTATCCATGACAACAGTGACTTTTCTGCAGTGGAAAACAGAAGATGGGAAACAGTCACCCTTGACTGGAACTTCACTCAAGGGTTTTTCTCCTTTTTTTGCCTTCTGTTTGTTGTCTACAGTTCTGTTTATTTATTCCGGCAATTTATACACTGCTTATTTACAGTCTTCTAAGTGGTGTACACACAACTTAACAATGCAATGATAATGATGATGATGATGATGATAATAATAATAATAATAATAATAATAATAATAATAATAAACAGTTAAACAATAAAATCGAAGTTCAGTTAAAATAGTGTATGAAGGGGTCTCCATAGTGGTGGTGCCCTCAAGCATTATTGTGCATTTACATTTGCAATATTATTTATTAAAGTGCAACAGAAGTTCCTCTTCTTCTACTGCTGCCTCCAGCCCCACCCCCAATACTATCAAAATCAGCTCCGAAGGGTTAGAGGAGCCCCTGGAGCAGATTTGGGGCGTTTGTGCGGGAGGAAAGGAAACAGAAGTCTATTGCACAAGTGGAACTCCAAATGTACAACCCAATCTCATTAATGCTTCTCCTTGTCTGCGATGGCAAAACAGCTGAGTGTCTTGCGCCAGAATTCAGTTTCATTTGGCCATGGGCACAGCCAGATTACTTTCTATCTGTCGGGACATTCTCAATTTATAAACGGCAAAATAAAATTCCACAAAGGCAGAAAGAATTCAGAAAACCTTTGCCTTTTGCTCTCATCTGAATATTTGCTTGCAGACATACAGTAAATCAACATGCCGTGTTAAAGTTTTTATAGCAAACAAGCCTTTGTGTTTCTGTGCTTGCTAAACCCATGCCATATCAAAGCCTTTCACTTCGCTTTTACTAAATGCATAATACCGTCACCTATTTTGGAAATGAAAAATTCATACAGCTATGTGTTGACGCTGAATGTGATCTGAAAGTTGCCAGGTAAGACTCCCACTGATCTTGACAGCACCTTGCAGGGTTTGAAAAAACTAACCAGCTCATCTCTATTCTAGACACAATGCTGTAGGAAAAAATAAACACAGTGGGCTTCTCTCATCTCAAAATTATTTGGGACAATGGCAGCACAGGTTGAAAGCGTTAAAGTTCAGGATTATGTTCTTGCAGGGAACTGATAGGACTAAAGTTTCTTAGGGAAGTTTTTAAAGGTTGATATTTTACTGTGTTTGATGTTTTAATTTGTTGGAAGCCGCCCAGAGTGGCTGGGGCAACCCAGTCAAATGGGAGGCATCTAAGTATATGATGATAATGATGACTATGAGAGGTGGTGACTATCAGGAACCTGTTTTGTGCTTTCTTTGCAAATGAATGGGTGCCTGAGCTGTAAAACAACTGTAAAAGCAACTGGCTCATCCATTCTAAAGATCCAACAAAAAATAAAATTAAAAAGAGTGGCTGGGAAACCCAGCCAGATGGGCAGGGTATGTACAAACAAACAAACAAACAAATAATTATTTAAAAAACCCAAACATACCCCTGGCTGGACCTATTGTTTCTATGCCATTGTTGTAAGCACTTCTGTATTATCTCCTTCCTGTGTTGTCATCTATGAGGATTGCTTTACTAGGGTTTGTTGCCTTTGTCTGAGCACAGAACACGTAAGGAGCTTGCATGAGAATCGATCATTTACTGCAATGCACATTAAGCTAGAGAGCAGGCAGAGAATGAATAGAATATGGAATAGAATATGGGTGGCAGTAGAGTATATGTGGTCATATTTCACAGGGGCTGAGACTGGTGCAGAGAATAGAGATAAATCCAGATAATAAACCATGCATAGGGATGCTCCTATATGAAAGCAGAAAGTTTTGTGCAGATTTTGCCTCTTTCTAGAAGCGGTTTGCTCACCAGTTGTTTTAGAGGCAAGGCGGCAGGCATCTGTACATATTCCTGGGAGAGCTTTAATCTTTTAAATTAAAGGAGCTGCTTGTACAATTTGCAAACCAAAGATACTTAAGTGTTTCTGATGCATCGCAAGATTAAGCAGGTGAGTTATTCAGATTTATGCCATCTGCTACCTGATTATTTCTTCCTCGGCATTTGTTGCACCAGTTGCAGAACAGAGCCTGGATAAAATAACTAGCACATACAGGGGATTTGAAGCCTCCTTTCTCAGTGCAGCCCCTTAGACACCCACCCAAATTGGGCCCCTCTAGGAACCTGTGAATGGAGGGCTGTAGCTGGGGAGTGATCCCAGGTGTACTGGAAGACAGAGATCTCCCCTCATGCAATAAGCACATTGTATCCAAGTTTTGGAAACAAGAGCACAGGCAGACAAAAGATACAGGACAAACAGGGACTGCCTATATCCTGCAGGGTTGCAAACAGCTGATAAAGCTTTGAATCTGAATCCCACACCAAAAGCTAAAATTTGTTTCCAAAATGTATATTGTTATCATTTCCGCCCTGGCAATCATGACTTGACACCCTCCTCCATTACATCTTGTGCTACTTTCTTATAATAGAAGGATAGACTTGTTGAGTTGGAAGGGATCCCGAGGGTCATATAGTTCAATCCCCTGTAATGCAGGGATTTCAACTATTTAACATCTAATGTCATTATTTGACATCTAATGTCCTTGTTTTGACATTTGCAAACCAGTATTTTACATCCAAAATAAGTGTTCTAGATTAGAAAATAATTAATTGTACAACTGCATGCAAATACTTTGAACATTAGGGTGGGGTATTGTTTAGAGGTTTTGTTTTGCTGGGACAATATTTAGTTTTGAATATGCATTTATTATCTGACTTAACGTTGCTGTATTTTGTTGTCAGACTTGGTCATGAATTCTCAGCAAGTTGTTTAACTCTGTTGAAAATTTGTTACTATGAGATGTTTTCGTTAGTGCATTGCTTATACGACTACTTAAATTTTCTTAGGTCTTGTAACGGTGGCAGAATTATGTGAAACGTTTTGAGGTTGTGAATAACCTTGATCATGGTTTCCTGCGGGAAATCAGCATGCAAATAAATTATGCTGGCCAACCATTAAAAGCTCTATATAAATGGGATTAATAATAATTGTTTCTAAAAACATTACACTGGATGCATGTTTTGCAATCATGTCGAACAAAGTGCTTATTATTTATTTATTTATTTCATTTCATTTCTATACTGCCTGCCTCTTTTGCAGCTGTCAATGGATAAAGAGAATAAGAGATCCTAACTATGCTTTTAGAAGGTTCTAGCCAATGTTCTTTACCAACCAGTCTTTCCATATTCCCTTGCAGACAACTAGGACTTGACTTGGTACCAAGAAAGGAATATGCTATGGTGGATCCAGAGGAGATCAGTATTACAGAGCTGTATAGACTGGTAAGTAAATTTACACTTTCCTCCAGTTCTCTAAGCTTGCAATCCTATACACCAGGGATGGGGACCAAATAGAAGTCTCCATGCCTCCTTAACTCACCCTGTGGAATTTTCCAATGCTACGCCCATTTCTCCAGGCCAAACGACTTTTCAGTCCTGCTTCACACCCTCCATGAGTGTTTTTGCCTGGTTGGGAGGCTTCCAACCAACTCTGATAATGCCTCTTGCTTTCTTGTAAGCTACCGTGTGTTCATTGGAGTAAGGGTAGGATATAAAGTAAAAAGGGAGTGAATAAACTGAACCTCACTATTTACTAGATGCAGTAATTGGCGAACAAGCTCAGCGAAAAACATTTCAATCTCTTTCCAGTGTTACCTAATCAGATGAGCATCACCTAATCAGATGCGCATCACTGACAACTGAGGTTAAAAATAAGAACTGGTAGAGAAAAATTATGTTTCAGGCAAGAGAACGTAGCCTTATTTTCAGCATTAGTCTATGGTATGCTGAATTTTATAAAATACAAAATTGCAACCTGACTGTGTATTTCTGCTCATATGTAGATGGAGCACCGTCATCGTAAGAAAGACACGCCCGTCCCAGCAAGCAGCCATCACCTCTTTGTTCAGATGAAGAGTTTGATGTGTTCCAACTTGGGAGAAGAACTAGAAGTCATCTTCTCACTCTTTGATAGCAAAGAGAACCGACCAATCAGGTAGTTTCATTGAAGAAAGCAAAAATGTTCCTTCATGCATTCTTGTCTTCATTTGGAGAACAAAGAAATTTTGCCTTGCATGTGTTGACTCTTGGGTCTTAGGGAACCCATAAATGTAATCCCGAATTTGTATTTTAATTGTTGTTGTCTAACTTTTTGAATTTGAGTCTGAGCCACTGAACACATTGCTCCAGTTGGTATGTGAACATAGGTGGCTACTTGTTTTCCTTACTGGAAACTACCAGTGGTGGATACATGGGGTGATCAACACATGGATGTTCAGCTCCAACTTTTAATGTGGTTCTATTTCATCTTATTTATTTAGATATTCATATATCACCATTTGCCATTGTTGCCTCTAGCTACTGTTGATTTGCCATCTAGTTTTCCTTTGCTGCTGCTGCTTCTCCTCCCTTAATCAGTTGCATAATTGATCCCAACCAAGTTGGGAGTTGCATAGCAAGTAAGGTGTCTTTGTGATGTTGTGCAGCTCAATTAGGCTGCATAAATGTCACTACGGGCAAATGAGTGACAACACTGATTCCAGATTAGTCATTGAGGTGATTGCAACAGGTCGGAGCTCAAAGTGAACAGGATGACATAACAAATGCTAAATACCAATCAGATTTGGCCCTGATGTCACAGAGGGCAGGTGAATTCAGTGTTGGGTTAGAGCAAGTTGGTGATAAATTGTTAAGGCGAGCAATTTTTCAGTGCTGCTGATTTTCATGAATTGCTTTCAGCACAGCCCTGTGCTCAGTTTCACTGACATCAATGGGATGTCCTTCTGAAAACATTGTTAGGATTAGCCTTTATTTAGCCACATCTGAATCCAACTGTTACCAGACATATCACTATCTAATCACTCAATGATACAAAGTTTTGTGTTGACGGGGGCTGATAAATTCATTGCAAGGTGTTTACTTTCTTACGTATGGCAAGTGCTGCTTAGTTTTATTTAAAACTCACTTTAACATTAATACATCAAAATTTGCTAGATCAGAATTCCTGGAAATAGCAGTTTTGAATATCTAGCTATCTGAAGTGACTGTTTTCCAGACACTATAAAAACCTGTGAAAATGGCTCTTTCCTTCCTGCCAAGCTATACTTTTCAAAGGTGAAAATATGCATCACCATTATATGTGATGAAGAGAGAAGAAAAGAGGCCAGATTACAGTATTTTCCGGTGTATAAGACGACTGGGCATATAAGACGACCCCCAACTTTTCCAGTTAAAATATAGAGTTTGAGTTATACTCGACCGCACATTCTCCACCCGGCATATAAGACGACCCCCCCAACTTTTGACAAGATTTTCCTGGATTACAAAGTAGTCTTATACGCCAGAATATACAGTATATGGCACAGAGGTTATTTCCATAGTGCAGGGCAGCCTATGCTGGCTGGGACTGTTGTGCAAAGCTACTGAGGGACACCAGGTTGGCAAAAGCTCGTGTTGGGAAATCCATAATTCTTGCCAAGCTCTGCTTCCTCTGCATTAAAAGCCATTAGTGGAATTTACTCTGCATTACAGCCACTACCTGCTGAGATTTCCCCCCGCCCCACCCCCAGATTTGTTTATAATGGATATGTGCTTGTGTGATTTTTGGAAGTAAGACAGAGTCTTTGAGTTGTAAATAAATAAATCACTGGCTGTCTGAAGACAGAATGCCCATTATTAACATATTAGACTAAGCCTCCGTCTCTTACCCATTGTTGCACTCAAAACTACTCAGGGCTTAGAACCACGAGGTCTATAAAATAGAATCAAAACCACAGGCAGGCTGCCCTAATCCGTTCTTTGTGAAAGCAATGGCAGTAAGCTTGTTCAGCTTTCTTGTTAACAGCAAAGTTTGCCGCTGCATCTTGTTCACTAATCACCCTCCAAACTATTGTAAGGAAATACATTTTACATTTTTTATAAAAAAATTGTCAGCTTCATTATATATATATATATATATATATATATTATATATATATATATATATATTTAAAAAACAAGTCACAGAATATTTGTAGGAACAAAGCGTCGACTCCAAAAAGCCGCATGGCTGCTCCCAGTTGGATTGTTGATTATTTTCCTTTGAACAGCAGGCTCCAAGACCATATCACAAACTGCTTTTGAAACTCCCCTAAGCTTCAAAAGGGATTTGCTGTGCTGCAGGGAGGATGCCATTTGAGAAATACAAGACATTTGCTTGGGCATGTGGAACTATTTGTGCTTTTGTTTTGGATTGTGCTCCTCTCACACACAATTTCCCTGATAATTTTTTTTTTAACTTCTTAAAAGTGCACTCCGAATTCTGATTTCCTCAGCATCTTAGTTCTGGTTTTTGGAGATCTTTCAGGGTGGCTACCTGGGGCAGGGCTATGAGCTGAACCAGATGAGTTGATTGTGCCACTGGCAATTATTATTATTATTATTATTATTATTATTATTATTATTATTATTATTTCCTGTGTAATGGTTCTGAGAATTCTCTCTTTAAGAATCAGTATTTCAGACTTCACTCCTATGCCTACCCACTTCACTGGGCTGGTTGACAGATTGTGCCATCCTTGACCTAGATATTTGAGGATACTGTGGTCTATTGTGATTAATACTTTTTAATACAAAAAGTATAAGGAGGCTGTTAAAATTTTAGCCCTCCATTTTTAATTTAAAAAACAACAAACCTTGCTGATTTGTGAGTGTTTTCTTTCTTTCTTTGGAAATGTTCTTTGAACAATCTGGAAATGCTTTATTGCATGGGTAGGCAAACTAAGGCCCGGGGCCCAGATCCGGCCCAATCACCTTCTAAATCCGGCCTGCAGATGGTCTGGGAATCAGTGTGTTTTTACATGAGTAGAATGTGTCCTTTTATTTAAAATGCATCTGTGGATTATTTGTGGGGCCTGCCTAGTGTTTTTACATAATATGTGCTTTTATTTAAAACGCATCTCTGGGTTATTTGTGGGGCATAGGAATTCATTCATTTTTTTCCTTCAAGATATAGTCCGCCCCCCCAAACAAGCTCTGAGGGACAGTGGGCCGACCCCCTGCTGGAAAAGTTTGCTGACCCCTGCTTTGTTGTTTTGAGAATTGAGGGAGGAAGCATGCAAAAAATATTATTATTATTATTATTATTATTATTATTATTATTATTATTATTATTATATAAAAAGGAAAACAAGCTTCACTAATATTGAAAGGAAAAGGTGGCTTAATATATGATTTCCAAAAGAGACACGAAGCTGTCTAGCCCCAGGCTGTAGTGAAAACCTGTAATTTCATCAGACTGTATTGTGGTATGCATGGAGACACTTAGCAGCTGGGTCCCTCTGACTGCAGAAAAAGAAAGCAGAGAGACAGATTGTGATTCATGTGAGAACAGCAAATGGGGCTGTTGCCTTCTCCTGTTTAAAGATGCAGGCATATATCACACGGACACAATTTATGGTTTAGTCTTTGACCTACGAAAGAGGGAATGAAATACTTTCTTCTACCACTGGCACAAATGTAATGGAGCAAATGAAACGCCTAAGCCAGGCCAATAATGTGCCAGGGAGCTGACGGAAAGCAAATCATGTGTGCGAAGAGCCAGCAAGGATGTGTTGCCACGTGGAAGCCTTTTTTTTTTTTTTTTTTGCTGAAGTCACACTGTGTTTACAAAATATTCAGAGAACCCTCGATTAAAGGGGGCAGTTCAAACTTTCGGCAACATTTAATGATGACTTTCTTATTTGAGGAAGCTTGAGGACGCGTTGTAGATTTTAAATTCTCAGGCAGAAACGCTGATTGTATTAGAAGGCATTTGTGCCTCTTCTCAAGTTTGATGATGCGGGGGGTAGGGAGATAGCTCAAAGTGATATACTCAGTAAAGAAAAGTTTCTGAATTTAGGAAATGTGTATATCAAAAGATTAGGAGAGTGGATTTTATGTATCACTTTGTATACAGTGGTACCTTGGTTATTGAACAGCTTGGCTCCCGAATGCCGCAAACCCAGAAGTGAGTGTTCCAGTTTGCGAACTTTTTCCGGAAGCTGAACATCTGATGCGGCTTCTAATTGAGTGCAGGAAGCTCCTGCAGCCAGTCGGAAGCTGTGCCTTGGTTTTCGAACAGTTCCAGGAGTCGAATGGACTCCCGGAACGAATTAAGTTCAACAACCAAGGCACCACTGTATCTGCTTCTTCTTAAAGCAACATAGAAATTGGGCCTGGAGGGATGGAGCAGCTTGTTTTCTCCTGCTACAGAGGCTAGGACCCAAACCAATGGGTTCAAGTTACTAGAAAGGAAATTCCGTCTAAACATCAGAAAGAGCTTTCTGACAGCAAGAGCTGTTCAACAGTTGAACAGACTCCCACAAGAGGTGGTGGACTCTCTTTCCTTAGAGGTTTTTAAGCATAGGTTGGATGACCATCTGGCATGTATGAGCTAGTTGAGATTCCTGCTTTGCGGTGGTTGGATCTAATGACCCTCAGGGTCCCTTCGAACGCTACAATTCTATGATTCCATTTGTCTTAGGTTGGATGATTGTTTGCACTACAGCAGGAGCAGAGAGCCTGTCATCCTTCCAGTGTTGCTAGACTACAGCTCCCATCAATCCTGACCATTTGCCACGGGGACAGATGGGAGGTGGAACCCAGTAACTTCTGAAGGATCTGAGGTTCTCCACCTGGGAGTTACATGTAGATGCTGCAGAAATATCATGCGGTGTAGATGGTAGCATGAATTTTGTGGTAATAGGTAGGCATCTGCCCGCAAAACACTCCTGCCATGAGAGTACAAAGGCAGCTGCATAGGCAATTCATGAAGATGGACAATGGGCCGTGGACCAGTTTGGGATGAACATTTTCTGCATGAAAAACACAAAGTAGTGCCACTCAGTACTGATGGGGGCACTGCCACTTATGCAAACCGATGCCTGCTAATTATTAAAATAATGTCTACCTCCTTTGGTGTTAACATTCTTACTAAACTCATTTAGCATTTAATGTAACTGCAGTGGTAATTACAATGTAGGTTTATGTGGAACATAACAGTTGCTAATTAATGAGGCTTTTTTTACAAGAAAGAAATATTATGCTAATCTTAATAACTGCTGCCAAGTCTTTATGCTCCTTAAATCTTGAACACTGCAATCATTTGTAGTGTACAAGTGAGGACTGCGAGACCATGGCTGTTTTCAAAGTCCTATTGATCATAGTGGGAAGAGAGCTAACCATGTGTTGTATGTTGCAGCTGAAATGAATGTGACCCAAATGAACTAGGACTGAATCATGTCCTAAGACAGAGATAGTTCTGCTCATTAGTTCAAATCACACATGAAGATCCAAAGGATATTATACTCTTTTAAGTTCCACAACTGCTAAAAATAATGGATTCTTCAGATTATCCCACTGAAGTCTGAAGGATGCAGCAATGCCTCTGTTTTTCTGTTACAGAGAGTGCTGGTTTAATTGAAATGTACATAGTTCATACCCTGCAAGTGTCCCAGAAAAACTGGGATATCATGTTTTTTATTGTGAGAGAACAGTGGTCATTTGGGTTGCTGTGATCTCGCAGGGTTTAATGATACAATTGCTCCCCCCGCCCTTTTCAGGGCCACAGTTTTGTGCAGTGCCATGCCCGAAAAAGTGCTGGTGGGGGGGGGGGAACCATGGTGCGAAATCACAGCAATCAAAATGGCTGCCATTCCCTTGTAACAAAAAACAAGAAGTTAGCATTCTGGATTTGGGTTTCAAAGTCTTGACTGATATGCATAGTCATAAATACATACAGCTCATTGCCCTTCTGGTGGAATTATCTATCTATGAATTTAAAAACTGTCTGTTGTTTTAAATGTGCACCTGCAACGATGTAGGCAAATTATGTGGTCTATGGATTTTTGTGACATTTAGTTCCAACATTTATTGAAATAAACACCTACTATAAAAACCTATGTAGATGTTGCCTTTAATAAATTGCCAATATATGAAACATAATCTGACACCAGAACCTATTTTACCATCTGCAACACATTGAGGTAGTTTGACCCCAGCCTTGCTTGAGGGCCCAATTACTGCGTTTCTCAGATAAGACTGATTCTTTAATCAAACCTGCATTGATTTTTTTTTATCAGATCTTCAACAAATTCTGCTTATCTCCCTACATTTTCAGAAACCCCACAAGAGGCAAAGTCAAGATTACATGGCCATGGAAAAGAATAAAAGTCATTTACTGTGTGGCATGACTTGTATTTAAAATTATGATTTATTATCTACAATGCATTTTTTAGCGTTGCAAGTAGTACAGTCTTTGTATACTACCAGCCTTTGCTTCTATTTCAGTTGTATAGGGAGCAGAGCAGACACACAATAAGAAAATGATGTATTCGGGGTCAGTTGCTGACTGTGGTTGAGATGGAAATTGAACTTAGATTTTTTTCGGATGCAAATATTATCGACTAGTAGTGCTTTCATGTTAAAGCATTAAGAATAACATATAATTCTTGTCCTATTTTATTTTATTCTTTGGTAGATTTACAAAAGAAAAAGAAAACAACAACAACACACCGATAAAGAAATTTTAGAAAGAGGCAGGATTAGATGCAGACACACAAAAAAGACTCCTTGCACTTGGTGGTTGGTGCCTGATGAGCCTGCCAGTTGGCTGAGTTCTACTCAGTTGCAGCAAGTGGAAGATAAGAGCCAGAGGAGAGAAAACTGGCATAAGAATATAAATTTAGAAGCAATAACTCAGACCTAGGATTTTAGCTAGTAAATGAATCTGCATAGGTTGGGTCCCCCCTTTCCATTGTCAATGCATTCAATGCAACAACTAGCAACCCATTAAACTATAAAGGCCTGACTTAAAAAGCTCAATGTTAGCCATTTCTTCTGGAAATTTGCTGTAGTATGGGCAAGGGGTTTCTTGCCTTTTCAAGCAAAATTTTGCTCCCACGTGCTAAAAAATAATTTATGTAATTTCTCCCAAGTAACATGAATAACTAGCTTGGAAATTCCTGGCGACTGACTGTGAAAGATGCTGCCGTGATAAGATTTTCTGCTCTACGTGTGTTTTCCAGGTCTGTGTCAATATGATATGAGAGTCCTATTACACCTGACTGACGGTTCCTGGCTCCTTCAATGTCATGTTAATCTGCTGCTCTCTGTCAACTTAAACACTGTTTCTTTCATATATCACCTTGCCCGCAAATGCACACAGATATGTCATCCATACAGACCGAGAACAAGATTTATTACGGCTGCATCAATATATTTTCTTCTGTCTCAAAGAACTAACTCTGTTGTTTTAATATCTTCCTCTTAATACCTTTTTCGAGCTCTTGCTACTTAAAATTGAAACTTGATTTTTCTTCTCCTAGCTTTGTTCTTTTGTTTTGTTTTAGATTAAGCTATTCTCATGCTAACCCTCCTGTTCATAGCAGATGAACCACATGGGCTGAGGTATGTCAGGAAGAAGAGTCAAGGGTAGCAATAAAAAGTACAGTGTCAGGGAAGGTAGTTCTTTATTCAAAGAAGCTAAAACAGTGCACAGCTCTTCCTGGTAGGTCTTGCTCCAATGAGGCAGTTGCGAGGACTGTCAAACAGCTCTTACTGTCAGAAAGTTTTTCCTGAAGTTTAGTCGGAATCTTCTTTCTTGCAACTTGGGGCTGAAGCCTAGATCCTCCAAGTCTGGCCCCCACCCCCACTGGCCACTCAGGGAATGGCAGGTGTGGTCATCTGGGTAACATGGACCTGCTGGTTACCACAGCAACCATTCTTATTTTTAAATACGTTATATAGTTGGAGAAGAAGAAGAAGAAGAAGAGTTTGGATTTGATATCCCGCTTTTCACTACCCGAAGGAGTCTCAAAGTGGCTAACATTCTCCTTTCCCTTCCTCCCCCACAACAAACACTCTGTGAGGTGAGTGGGGCTGAGAGACTTCAGAGAAGTGTGACTAGCCCAAGGTCACCCAGCAGCTGCATGTGGAGGAGTGGAGATGCGAACCCGGTTCCCCAGATAACGAGTCTACCGCTCTTAACCACTATACCACACTGGAGGAGGACTGGCCTCGCGTGTGCTTGGCCACAGATGCTCGTTTTATTATTATTTTACTTTACAGTACCTTACAGTTTTGGAATAACAAAATGGTGCTCATTCCCAGACGAATATGTTTATAGTCAGGAACAGCGGAAGCAAACCTGTTTTCCTCTTGTGTCCATGATGCTGCTATAATTGATGTGAGTTTAAAGTTGCATATGCTCAAAGTGTTTCTTTCATTAGTGTCAGGGAACTGTCCCCAGCACAGCGCAGGGTGGTGGAAGGGCTCTTGGGATGTTACAGAGAGCCCCGGCCCCACCTGACCAGCAGACCTCCTCTTCCAGTGGAGGAAACAGTGAAGTCTCCAGCGGGGGAGGGCCAGGCAGCTCCGGGTCCTGAGAGCAGAGGCTCTGGGGAGGTTGGAGAGACCCTGCACTCCCCTTGCTCTGCGGGCAAGGCGGGAGACACGCCACTTCCGGTGCCCCAAGTGCGCAAAGGGGTGAAACGCAAGGAGGGGAGGCGGAGATTTGGAATACCAAAACTCTTATGTTGGGGTCACAGCCGGAAGGGGCCACTCCCGGATTCTGCGAGTGACTGATACAGACATGAGCTTGTAGCTCTGCACTGTAATTAGCATGCACAATAAACCTCTTCAAAGATGGTTTGGAGTCTTGCCTGGTTACTCGCAAGCAACCACCCCACGGACATTACAATTAGGGTTGGCATACTGTGTGCTTTTGTTGTTGTTGTTTTGCTCTAACATAGCAGGAATGTAATAGCATTTGTAAAAGCATGAAATGGTGAAGGGCAGGGAGAGAAAGAGAAATGCTAAAAGTTTGTCTCACAGCGGAAGTAAGATCTCTGTAACAGCATTAAGTCCAGGGTCTAAAATTACCTATCTGCATCACAAGAGGCATTCAGTTTATCCAGCACTGCTTTGAATGGAGGGAGGAACAGGGTATTCTCACAGGCTGCTTAATGTTGTTTCAGTAGGCCCAAGCCCAATTGCCTGATAGCTCGGAGGTCTGGGCAGGGTACTATTCCTTCAAAGAAGCAGTTCCCCAGCAAAAGTAGCACATGGTGTAGGGGAAAAGTGGGTCTTGGCTGAAAAATGCCAACACCCTTCCTTGCATGCTTTTTTACTCAGCTTGGTAGGTAATGTTTTGTGAACTTCTGTAGGCAAACCTTTGGTGAGATACCCACGCATGCATTCAGCATGAGTGGTAAATAGGTTTAGAGCAGTAACTTTGCTTAGAAAAACATATTTAGGAGTAAAAGAAAGGCAAATAGTTTCTTGAGCAGCAAGCTGAGTCTCACAGAATGTGTTGCTGGGGAAATGGCACTCCATGACGCGGTGGCAAAGAAACGGTGATCAATTCCAAAGGTGGCATTTTCTCAGCCTTAGCTCTGAAGTTTAGTTTATTAAATTTATTAATTGCTTCCCACAAGCAGTGTAAGCCGTTGTGGGATGGTGACAATGCTCCCCCTGGATCCAGTGGTTGTGCTGGAGACGAAGGGTTTCAAACGGCTTTGTTGTTGTTTAGTTGTTTAATCGTGTCTGACTCTTCATGACCCCATGGACCAGAGCATGCCAGGCACTCCTGTCTTCCACTGCCTCCCACAGTTTGGTCAGACTCATGTTGGTAGCTTTGAGAACACTGTCCAACCATCTCGTCTCTGTCGTCCCCTTCTCCTTGTGCCCTCAATCTTTCCCAACATCAGGGTCTTTTCCAGGGAGTCTTCTCTTCTCATGAGGTGGCCAAAGTATTGGAGCCTCAGCTTCAGGATCTGTCCTTCCAGTGAGCACTCAGGGCTGATTTCCTTAAGAATGGATAGGTTTGATCTTCTTGCAGTCCATGGGACTCTCTAGAGTCTCCTCCAGCACCATAAATGGCTTAGGTGAACCCTTTTCAGCTTCACCCAGGCCCAGGAAGTGGATTGCAGCTTGCCTGCCTATTTGGCCAATGGCAGGCAGGCTGCAGCGCTGGCCTGCCCCTAGAACAGTGTGGACTGAGATCACTCTGGTCATACTAGATTTCCGGGGGCATGGGGCAATGCTGAGTAATTTTTTTCCCTCCTGAAAAAGGGGTGGTAGGCCAGTGAAGTTTCGGAGCCTCTGATCTAAAGTGTGCATGATGAACAAGCACAAATACATCTTTAAACATCTGTGCACATGGAATCTTGCTCAATCAGGGTTCCCATAGACATATACACAACTTAAAGATAGCTATCTGTTTCTTATTCATACTTCACATGTTTGCTGAGGAAAGCAGCAATACACACATAGTAAACATGGGTAAAATGTTTAGGTGCCATCCGTCAGGCCCTCTTGCCTGAGACAGCTGCATATGTCAGGGCTCAGCTTAATTAAACTGATTGGGGAAAGTTGTTTAGAAGCTTCTGTTTTGTTTTACTAACTGCAGGTAAGCTATTTCTGGCAGCTCTTCTTGGTAGTTGTCAGCATCTGTAGTGTAAGCAGACATGATTTATAGAGCGTGAAAGAGGAGTTAGGTGGAAATGTGATATTCTTTGTCTCAGCTGCTTAGTCAAAAACCTCCTGGTACTTCCTGTCTTTTCTGCCAAAACCACAAAATTGTATTCTGATGCTCTTGTTGGACAAAAGGGGCTCATTCGTTTGGTTTTGACCTGCGGGCAGTGGACCTTTTTCGTAATGAATTTTAGCAGAGAATGTGCCGAAATTTGAATATTCTGTTGCATGGAGAAGATGCCTTTCACAAAGGAGATGAAATATGGACCTTAATTGAGATTCAGGGATTTTTGGGGGGTGGGGGGGTGGGGAGTAGGAATCTTACAGCTCAAAGCAGTGACCCATATTTTTCATGCCTGATTTATGCTCCAGCAAATTGCAAAGTAGCCTACACCTGCTTTCCTGTTTGTGGCTGACACTTTGAATCACCTAGTGGGAGGAAGAGTAGCATGGCATGCTTATCCTTTACATCATGGAACCCTTTTATCACATGATGTTCTCATATACAATGCAGAGGGATGGGGACTGTGTCATAGCCTACCAGCAACATCTAAACATTTACTGGCCTCATTCTCCTGACCTCCATGCATTCAGCATAAAGCGACAACAGTCTGTATATGTAAAGAGTCTGTAAGTCCCTACCAACATGGAGATGTTGGAACCTGGGCCAGCAGGCACATAAGATAGTGTTGCTGATGTGCTCTGGTGATATAGTAGTCAAATTTACTATTCCGAATTTCGGTTTCTGCTTCGTTCATTTCATATTCTCCAAAGCAGACACTGGCACCCCAATTCATTCATTAGAAATCGCTTAAACAGTAGTCAAAGCAGAAGTGCATTTTTTTGGTACCGGGTAACAGTTACAAAGTAAAAAAAAATTTTTTTTTTCACCAAAACATATTGAGAAAAAGGATTTCTTTGTTGCATTATGCCATTGTGTGACCTGAGCCCTTTCCCTCTTGGCAGTTTAGTGTTATGTCAAAGCCCAGTTCGCTGTGGTTTATTTGAAACACCTTCAAACTATCGGTTATGTTAAAACAAGCCATTGGTAAGATTAACCATAGCTTTGGGTTGGGAGGTAATGCTAAACGATGGTCAATAAAACAAATTCCCATCACGATAAGTCATAATTTGTCTGAGTCCAGTCCCAAGCTAATGTCTTTCCCGGGGGTCATATCCATTGTGAATGCCACTTGTAGAACAGGGCTTCAGTTTGTTTTCCTCCCTTTGCACCGCACAAAATATGCTCTGGTGTGTCTGTCCTGACTTCCATTCATGGGTATAATACTCTCAGCTTGATTATTACCAAGAGGGGTACAAAACTCTGCATTCAGAATTGAGTTGTGTGATGGATCTGCAGTTTATTAGATCTGCTGCATGCCAGCCTAGAAGGACCACGCCCATGACCTATTTAGGGTTTATAGGACTGAATCCACCCCTTTTACCTTCTTTTCAAGCAAATGAATTGGCATAGTACCAAAACTAGCCAATCAGAGGTCTATGGAAAGATCTGACAGGTTATGAGGAAGGTAACTAAAACCCAAGCATTTGAAAATCACTTCTTTTTATCATGTGCTGATACAAATTGTTCCTGTTTTTGTCTAATACCCATTAATATTTCTATTGTCATTCAATCTGTACATTCCACTTTAAAGTCAGAGAAAGTCACCATTAAAGCAATAAATTACAGAAGTTAGTCATGCAGTGCATGAAACAACTGTTCCCTTCTCTGTGTTGTGAACCTATTGCAAATGTCAATTGATGACCCTGAGATCTACTACTTTGAGATGGAAAATATTTTTTTTCTTTGTCCTACCTCCAGACTGTTAATTTTATGAGCTTTTATAAAGCTATGCTCCATCTTCATGATCCATAAAAGAAATCTTTCTGTGGTTGAGCAACCAAAACTGCACATCGTACTAAAAACTTAGGTACATTAGATGTTCTACTTGGATTTGTAAGTGAAGATTGGATGGATATTTGTAATTGAGAGAGAGAATAAAAATGGCAGCAGGATTTATTCATTCTGGTTAGTCTGAATATAATTACTGAACTGTTGCCGGGACTGTAGGAGCTTAATTACAAATTGAAAAATAAATTGCATAAACCTGCTCACAGCAGGTTTCGTTATAAAGAGTGAACGAGGTCGAACATGATATGGCTGGTTAGATGAAGAATTAGAGCTTCTTAAAGATGCTTCTCTGTGATAATATCCCACGGAGCTATGTTACTTAGATAACATAACCATAAGTGGCTGCGGGATTGCATGGGCCTCTTGGTTCAGTGGGATTTTACTTTTATTTTGAAACAGAGTTTAAAAATACAGGCAACAATACACACATACACACACCAATGTGAGATTATGAAAGGAGGTGATACACATCTAAACAATTCCACTAGCATAAGGACGTTTAGCTGCGCAATGAAGATAAGAATGTGAGAAGAGCCACTGGCCCCATCTAGTCCAATATCCTGCTCTCCCAGTGGCTGACCAGATGCCTATGAGGGGGTTCCTGCAAGCAGGACCTAAGTGCAACACCACTCTTCTGTCCTGCGGTTTCCAGCAACTGGTATTTAGAGGTATATTGCCTCCAAAAGTGGAGGTAGGACATAGCCTTCCTGGTTGGTAGAATCTGTCCAATTCTCTCTTGTTCTTAAGCCTTTCTCTTGGAAGGAATAAGGAATCCTTTTGTTGACCAGCTTGCATTAATTTCTTCAGAGTTTCTCCCTTCCCTGCCCAACCACCACCTTTCTTATTCTGGGTTGGCTGAGTTGGACTGTGTATACCATATTTCACCTATCACGTGTTTAGGAGCCTAAAGTGAAATCGGATGACATTATTGCAAAGGAAATAATTTGTTCTTCCTGCAAATATCTGATTGGGAAAGGAATGGGCTTTGGGCAGCTATAGGGAAAACCTGATTTGCTTTGCTTTGCTTTTGAAATTTTTTCCAGGGTCAGTATTGTGAGTGCCACATTTGTTAACAAAGACTTCTTGGGGTTGCAGTCCTGTTCTTGCTTACCTTGGATCAATCTACTGTAAACTCAGCAGGCTTTATGTCTGAACAGACTTGCATAGGATTGTACTATGATTTCTTTCAAACAAAATAGGTTTAGAAACTTACCAGCTTAACCATAAGGTTAGCCTGTATAAGCAATTCGGTTGTACGTGAAATTTCCTATTATTTCAGTTACATGTAACTAAAACTTTATTTTTGGCCTGCTTTAAAAATAAAAATAGAAAGAGGGACAAGTAGTCATTTTTACATGATTTAGGATTTTGTTTCTCTGCTGCATTTTTCAGTTGTTGAAACTGAACATCCTGTTTCTTCTCCTACGATCTTACTGCATTCAAAATAGAAAAAAGGTCTTAGCACTGCAGCACTAGTGAACAGAGAGCTATAAATAATGCTTTGCAGTATTTTAGTATTTTTTACTCTGAATTATGTTTGCTTAGCCTGGCTGTGGGTGGTTTAGAGGACAAGAAATCATGCTTGCTTGTAGCAACCATATTTGCAAGTGAGAAATTTGATCAGGAAAGGGTTGATATGAGAACCTTATTGCACTGGATTGTGTATTTCCTCTCTCCACTATGCACACACACTTGTTGAAGTGCTGGCTAGTGGAAACGTTTCCTGTTGCATTTTGTTGCTGTATAGATTTTCTGTATTGCTGATGCTATTCTTAAAATTATATTGTTACATTAGGCTTTATTAGGCTTCTGTAATTTTATTGCCTCCCCGAATTGTACTGTTGGTTTTTAATGTTGCATCATGCCTCGGCTGCCTTCAGGCAGAGAGGCTGTCAATGAAATGCCTTAAATGAAAAAAAAGAAGCAGCAGAAGGGGAAAAAGAGGTATTGGAAGCAAAGCAAAGGTGTTACTAAATTCACATGCGCTCTGTTCAGAGGTCAAAACATCTTTGGGTAGCATAGGACCCAACTGCTAGGGGCTGTGGGGGCTTTGGACACCACAATAAAATATTTGAGGGGGCTGAGCCCCAACCAAGTTGATAAGCATTCCCATTCAAATGGTGCATGTGCACTGCATCATGTGATCAATTATGTGGGGCAGGGCTTACCTGGGTCCCCACAATATTTTATTCAAGTTGGCACCCCTGTTGGGTAGCCTTGTCTTCATGCTGCATCTTTGAAACATAACATGATGTCAAGAATAAACTGAAGCGTATTTGCTCTCACACACGCCCACTGAAACACACAGCTCAGAACTGGTCAAGGCTAACAAAGGCATGCATGCTTACTCTTTCTCCATGCCCACCTGGGGGGCTGAATCTCTGATCAGGCTGTGGCCACAAAGATGATCAAGTGCACTTCTGTTGTCTTCTCCTACCTTAGAACCATGAACAGGTGCTGGGTGCATGAAAGCTTGCCTCTGCTACTGGCTAGGGTTGTCATCGTTATCATCATCGTCATCATCATCATCATCATTAACAACAACATTAATAATTTTATTATTTATATACCACCCATCTGACTGGGTTGCCCCAACTATGGTGGGTGGCTTCCAACAAATATAAAACATAATAAAAACTTTCCGATACAAGGCTGCCTTCAGATGTCTTCTAAAGGTTGTGTAGTTACACATTTGCTGTGCGGGAAACACTGATGAAATGCCGGTGTTTCCCTTGGCAGTTGTAATGTATGGAGCTGCCTTCAGCAGCCGCAAGTTGGCATGGAAGTCTGTTAACTGATGTTATTTCTGGAGCTGATTCTACTTCTGCGGCTTATCACAACCCCCTTAAGCTGTTCTGTTATCCAGCCATAACTCTCTCCTCAGCATTCTTTTCATCCTCTGTGTCTTGTAATTGGTGTTAATTTGGTGATGTAATCATGTTTCACATTTGCACTTTAGCAACCCAGCGGGTCAGGGAGCAAGGCAGAACCAGTGATAAAAGACTCAAGGTTGTAACTGAAACAAATCAGTCATTGTTGAGAGACAGTGCTTTTCAGAGAACAATATTCATACAGAGTATTATTAGCTTTGCAAAAAAAGAAAAGCATTGTAAGGGGAAGGGATGTACTGTAGCAATGAAGTGCTTAGATAATAATGGGGATTAAGAATGGTGCAAGATTAGCAACAATCAGTTTAGTATTGCTTGCTCCTATCCTAACCAAAGATTTGGACTCTCTGCAGTCCACCTAATAATCAAACATAATTTCTAAGTTTTGCACCATATACTAATTTTTACGTTTTCTAACACACCTGGCTCATTTATTTGTATCCCACCTTTCCATAGTAAACCATGCTCAAGGCGGCTCACAACAATAACAAAATGTAGCAATATGAGTCATGAACAATAGAGCAATGAAAATATCTCATATTAATTAATATACCATATAATTAAACAATCCACTGGTAATTCATAATAAGGTCTAACAATAAACACACCATGTCACTCAGATAGAAGCAAAAGTAATGCATATCCACAACTAAAACTTGACGTCAGCATCAAACGTCCCCCTTCCCCGAGCAAGAGATGCAGCCTTTGTAGCTGGAGTCTGCCCTTTCAAGCCAGGTGACCAGACAAAAACAAGACACATATACCCTAAAATTTTGGAATAAATGTTTGCCGAGCCAGAGCAGTAGGCCACAGATATTGTGTCCTCAGCTGGGTGAGAGTGCAAGAAAGCAGAAGAGAGCAACAAAAGGAGTCTCTGAATGAACATCCTTTATTCCAATTGGGAACAGAACCAGCATTTTCCTCCTTTACAACCCTTTCATTACTTACCAATTCCTAGAGGCCGAGCCCCCTCAATACGTACATGACAACTCATGCATGACATTGCATGGCATCACATATGGGCCTTGTCCATCCTCTTAAGAAGATGGCACCTCTGCCTATCCATACTTTGTTGAAATAATTGAAGATATTTTTGTTTTGACAGACTTTCCCAGCTGAATGAAACTGTATTACAGGTAGACCCAGCATTGGTACTGTTTTCAAACCTACTGTGTCAGCACTGGTACTGTTTTCAAATCTTTAGGTGTCTGTTTTCAGTAGCATTTAAAAAATAATTTTAGCCTTTTTTGTATGTTTGTAAATTGCCTTGAGAAGAATGTAAAAGACGATCCATTAAAAAAAAATTTTTTTCTCTGATGGTGTTATGGTTCCACAGTTGCTAAGATGCCGTTGTCATTATCTTTAGCATCTTCACACATATGATGTTTACTTTAACCCCATCAGGTTCTCACCCCCCCCCCCAAGATGCCAATTTCTCACATAACTACTGTTTCTGTGATCCAGCAACAGTTCTAAGCAGCTTGCCCAAAAAGACTTGTCTTTTTCCAGTATTGTCATCCATTTCAGCCCATCATCACTGCTCTCACGTTTGCTGAAATTGGCTAAAATTGATGGTTCCTAGGAAGGACAAGCTTAACAGTTGGTTTTGATTTTCTCTTTAAAATGAATGGTAAAAAAATTCAAAACATGTTGTTTAGACAGGAGGTGCCAAGTAGATGCATCGTTATTGCTGTTGCTGAGGAATAAAAGGACAGATTGCGAAGTGAGAGAGAGAGAGAGAGAGGGAAAGAATGCTGTGCTGTCTTGCTGCTAAAACCTATCTTTAACTTTGACATGTTTTGGCCATGAACTATGAATGCTGACTTAAAGGAAATCAAAGCCAGTAAGGGATGCCATACCTATACCACCCATCTGGTTAGTAAAGAAAACAGTTTTTGAATTATAGAATTATAAAATAGTAGAGCTGGAAAGGACCACAGAGTTCATTTAGTCCAACCCCCTGCAATGCACGAATCTTTTGCCCAAAGTGGGGCTTGAACACACAACCCTGAGATTTAAAGTCTCGTGGTCCAGCAACTGAGCTATCCATATAGCTTGCTTTCTTGCTTGCTTTCACCCTGTTGTCCAGCCTTCACAAAAATGCCACAAAGTCCCAGGGCTTCTTCTCCACATGCCTGTGACAGGGTTTCAGACGGAGTCCTTCCCAGCCTAAACTGGAGATGGCCAAGATGGACCACTGGACCACCGCTGTGTGTTCCACCACAGAGCTACACCCCTCAAAAGTTATGTGTTTGTTGTACATAATTGACTATCCCATGTGCAGTTTCTGCTGCTGAACTGCAAGTGAAGAATGAAATGTTCAGAAATTTCCCTTGTATAAAATGTTTCCGCCCACATGCCAAAATCAGCATGGCAAGGAGATATGATCTGGTATATCCTTCTCACTCCCCAGTATGCTAGTTTTTGTTTGCACGTCATGCAGAGTTGTTTCCTCCTTTGCCCCAACATGCCAGGGCATTCAAAAGTTGGATTTCCCACAGGCAGTCTGAAGTGGTGCAGTTCAGTAACAGATAAATCACATTCTCTGTCTCTAAACTTTCTCACATTTGTGGAATTGGAGTACATAATAATATGGCAGGTGTTCATAGTTACTCTCCCTTTCCCACAAGATGTGAAACCCCAGTTTAGCACTTGAGCACACTTCTGTAGCATACTAAGCTTCCCCCCCCCCCGATATTTGCCCAAATAATTGAGTTTCTCATTCCACCTGTACATTGATTTGGAAGACAACTGAGAGAGAGAGAGAGAGAGATGGATCGGGTGAAAATAATAAGCTAGAAGTTTGTGACGGGAGATGCAACTTACTACAGTTTTCAACAAGTTTTTTTTCCTTTTAAACACACTTTAAAGCAAGCTTGCTAAGTAGGTGGTAGACAATCAGCTAAATATATATTTAAGTGCATGTTTTTAATTTCTTCAACTTGCAGAGGCCTGGGTTTTGTCAGGTGAGTGGGGTTACTGGTGACAGTCTAGAAATGTGCGAGCTGAGATATTTTTGGTACTGTGGCTGATCAGGGTAGGGCTTACATTTGAGAACATTCAATTAATTTTACAACGCACACATGTAAATTCATAGAAACACATTGCGAAGTAGAGCGCATCATAGGCATTCACAATAACTGTTCTTGATTTTGGTGACAGAGTTGGAGAGATGAACATAAAAAGGAAAACACATCAGGCAAATATCCTAAAAAGTGTTGTTCTTCTAGCCACCAGCTTTTAATCCAGGAGTATGATTAATGCTAGCATGCTTCTCAGGGTTTACCGGTCACTATCTTTTCAGCATCTCACCCTGCAGAGCCACAAGTTAGATGGAAAATTTGCTTGTTATGTATGGATCCTCAAAGGCAACATTTACATAATCTTATTTGTTCCAAGTCCCATTTCAAAGTGCTGGTTTTGACACCAGGCCCATTTCCATGTCCCACCTCCAAAGGAGGCCCAGAGGATAGTACCGGTAGTGACAGAACAGGCCCTCTGTGGAATGCTTTCCTGAGGGAAGCCCACCAGACACCAACATTGTTGTTGTTTCCTGTGTGAAGCGGCATTGCTGTAATTCCTGAGGAGCGTTGGGGGGGGGGAGTAACTAAACTGTGTTCCCCAACAATCAGGATTTAGTGCCTTTCCTTTTGGGCCACCAGCATGTGACTGTGGATTTTTTTCAAGCTTTGGAGACTGAGCTCTTTCATGGTACCACCTTGGCTGCAGTGTCAACCCTGCCACCTGACAGAGTGAGATCACCCCAAGGACCAGTCTCTTTATACCAGAGATGGTTACCAGGCTCCCTATTAGTCCTTCTATCGTGCTTGCATAGATGTTCTGGTTGCTATTTTCGTCGTTGCATATGGAAGACAGCATATGTGTGGCAGTCACTCAGCCTTGGCAGAAGCGAAGGAAACAGCTGAGAAAGCTATAGTTAAAAAGGAATGTACGGAGTGATCTCTTATACATGATGGGATTTGATGTTAAGATGATTGGAAGGTACAGCAAGTGAAAAAGAAAAGCCTTGTGTGGGGAGCCTGCTTTTTCTCGGTCTTAATTATTTGATCCTACTGACATTTGTTTTCTGTGGTAGTGGCTAAAATTAGATGTCGGTTTCTTAAAATTGATGCTGTTTATGGCAAAGGTGATGAACAACTGCTGGGCCACGCTAATGTGATGCAGTCTTTTGTGTGGTTTGTCTCTGTTCATTTTGTTTTACAAAGTATACTGGGGCAAGCTTCAAGCTAAAGCAGAGGAAAGGGACATCGCTCATTCCGCCCCCCTTTAAAAATTGTATGTGGGTGTGTTTCTGTGTGTGCCCCCTGCCTCAACTGTTTTCACCCTTCAAGGAAAACCTAAGGAACCTCATATCTTTTCCTATGCAGGATGTGAGGCAGATGGGGGCTTTTTTTTTTAGCTGAAAACCTGATGGGGGGGTGATTAAAAATATCCTTCCTCACACCACTCTTGTGTGGACTTGGCCCTGCCATAAGGCAGTGAAGCAATTGCCTCAGGTTGCCTCAGGTTGACATATATTGCCTCAGGTTGGCATATTGGGGGGTGAGCAGCTGCAGCCTCCCTGGCCATTCTTCCAGAGCTCCCTGATCCATCCCCTTTGTGGGAGATTGGGAATTATGTGGGCCACAGAACCTGTCCTACAACCACTAACCTAGCTTGCTGCCGTTGGGTACAGAGAAGGATGCTAACCCATGCTGAAGTAAAATTTTGTGCCAGTACATGGAATGGTGAGGATGGGGAATCTCCATCTTTACATGTTCCTCAGGTAGCCATTTTTTTGGGGGGTGGGCAGTCCCCTGCTCTTTAATTTGTAGCACCCACAGCTTCATTTTGTAAGATGTAATTTCACAGAACATCACGGGTGTTTGGGCCTAGAATGACGTTAATGCCCCCCCCCCTCTCTCTCTCACACACACACTATTTTGGATGAACAGTAATGTTTTTCTTATACACTTTGTGATTATGGCCCTTCTCATTGACCTAATATCCTATATGTACTCATAACTTCTGAAACATTAGCTCTGATGTGTTTCCCATTTGCTAATTTAATTAAAGATATTTAAAGTGTCTTTAAAGATCACATCTGGCTTCGATTTAAAGTCAACATTTCTTGAAACCATTGCACCATTTCCATGGAATTCTAGATTTTCACTTCAAATAAGCTCTCTTTTGCCACACAGCAAGAAGGTTTAACTTCTTTGCAGCATCAGCTATGAATATTGGAAATGTGTGGTGTGGAAACAGTAACAAAAACATGTTTACTCAGATGTGTTAGATGTATTTCTCCTTCCCCAAGATGTCTAAATTGTTTTTAATATTGCCCATTATATTACATTGCTTCTTTTCTTTTACAGTGAGAGATTTTTCTTAAAATTGAATCGGAATGGTTTGCCAAAATGTCCAGAAAAGCCAGAAAGACATTGTTCTCTTTTTGTGGTGAGTGGGTGTTTATTTTTGTCTGCATTTGGTAATTGCAAAAATAAATAAATCAAGACTTTGTTAATGGGGTTACCTCCTTGCTGGTAGCCCAGTTGTAGAAATAGAAAGCACACTACAAAGCACAAAAGAATGGGCATAACTGTGCAGACTTATCATTCATTTTGTCCAGCATCCTTCCACTGGGTACCAGCAACTGTGCCAAATAAGTATGACAGCCACCTTGATAACTTGAATGTGTGTTTCTTTTCTGTATCTTACTTGCCAAATCAAAGAAATCTCTTGCAACCCATGGCTACACAAGTTCAATGGGGCTTCCTTTCTGGGAAGTAGACTTAAAACCACATTTTAAGAAGTAAACCTCATTTGATTTCTGCAGAACTTGAGAGCCAGTCCAATTTAACAGAGAGGGTTAGGGAACTGGGTTATATTGATTGCAATATGAATATACTCATTCCAGATTTGTTGGGCAGTCCTTTACTGACTTTCACTTACCCCATCACCAATGGCATTCCTTGTCTTCGAGGCAGTAGAACTTCACATGTTGTAGCCCTTTCAATATTTCACGATACGGTTGCCATCTTGGAATACTGTGTCCAGTTCTGAGTGCCCCAATTTAGGAAATGTATTGACAAGTTGGAGTGTGTGCAGAGGAGGACAACCAAGGTGATCAAGGGTCTGAAAGCCAAACCTTATGAGGAACAGTTGAGGGAGTTGGGTATGTTTAGCCTGGAAAAGAGGAGATACGATAGCCATCTTCAAATACCTAAAGGGCTGTGACATGGAGAATGGAGCAAGCTTATTTTCTCCTGCTCCGGAGACTAGGACCCAAACCAATGGATTCAAGTTGCAAGAAAGGAGATTCTGGCTACACATCAGGAGGAACTTTCTGACAGCAAGAGCTGTTCCCACAAGAGGTGGTGCACTCTCTTTCCTTTTTCAAGCAGAAGTTGGATAGCCATCTGCTATGTGTGATCTAGTTGAAATTCCTGCATTGCTGTGGGTTGGACAAGATAACCCTTGGGGTCCCTACCAACTCTACAATTCTATGATAATGCATATCTGATGGATAGGACACACACTAGTTTCAGAATCCTGCATGGTACTAGCCACAGTGCAGCAATGTTCTGATATAAGTACAGTATATGCCATTGATGACTTTAGGTTTCAATCCAAAACACACACTAGTTCCAGTGGACACAATGGGACTTATTTCTGAGCAAACATTTATGTGAGTCAGTCAAATATATTGAAGCTATCACCTCCTTGTTTCTTTATTTCCTAGACACAAGTAAACTTAGAAAAAAAATATACAGTAATAACACAACAAAAATTAGTAATTGTAGACTGTTCTGATTCTCTACAGGACTTGGGAAGCAGCGAGCTCAGGAAAGACATCTACATCACTGTGCACATTATACGGATTGGTATGTACACTTGTTTCCCCAAAACCTTTACGTAAGAAGATGTTAGATAATGTGATAATTTCAGGCCATGTGTTTTCACTGCGCAATGATGGTTATCCTTATTGTCACTGCTGCTGGGCCACCACTTAGCACTTGGGATGCCTTACATTGAAATATTAATAATACTTTCAGAAAGGGTTCTTCTCATGTAATAATGCTCAACTGTGGTTTAGGGCCATGGTTCTTTAGCATTATAAGAATGAGCTGCAATGAGCCTTGCATATGACTGCTCCCTTCCCCCCCCCTCCTCCAGTGAGGCAACAGTAAAGAGATAAGAAGCTTCCACTTTCATTTTATAGATCACCCTTAGTTTAATATGTCATACAAGCAATGCTTTTTTACTGGGGGGTACACGGGTACGCATACCCCTAAACATTTTTTTAAAGAAAAAAGCACTGCATACAAGCCTTAGCTTGTGCTTAAGTTTCAACTAACTTCAACTAACTATGGTTAGTTGAAACATAATGAACTACTACTTGAAGTTGGTTTGTTTCTATTAACTCTAGTTAAGATTTACCACAGTCTGTTGGGGCTGGAAAAACCAGTGTTAGCATTATGTGTGAGCTAGCTCAGAAACAATCTCCAAGCTACTTTAGGTCTGATCTTGATAAGCATTTTGTGGCAAAATTGACAGTAGAGAGAAATTGATATATTTATTTTAGATATTTCTATAGTGGCATTTGGTTTTAAAAGCTCTTTAAAAGCAAAAAAGCACAATAAATGTAACTAACAAACAAAAAATCATCAGAAAAAAGCTACTTATCTGGGAGGAAGGTTCTAATTTACGCTTCTCTCTGACATGCCATTTTTCTGTGTGAAGGGATCTTTTTTCATGAGAACACTAAAGAAAAAAAATATCCTGCTTGCTATCTGAAGTGATGGATCCACAAGATAAATTATTTATCTAGACTAGGTTTTGGAAGTAGGAGGAGGGAAAAGACACACTGACTGATCAAAATTAACAATGGATCTCATAAAATTGCTTGGAAAATGGCCACCAAGCAGCCAGCCTTATTTGGTCTTCTGCCCACACAAAATCATTTTCCTACGCTTCACATATAATTTTCCTTAAGGAAAAAGGCACATTACACCATGTGCCAACTGTTATGTGTGGTAAATGTGCACATTTGTACAGTGGTACCTCAGGTTACAAACACTTCGGGTTACAGACTCCGTTAACCCGGAAGTAGTACCTCGGGTTGAGAACTTTACCTCAGGATGAGAAAAGAAATCGTGCGCTAGCGGTGCAGTGGCAGCAGGAGGCCCCATTAGCTAAAGTGGTACTTCAGGTTAAGAACGGTTTCAGGTTAAGAACGGACCTCCGGAATGAATTAAGTTCGTAACCAGAGAAACCACTGTATTTTGTCTCACACACATGTAGGAAATAATTTTGTGTGTGCTGGCCCTAGAAGTTCTGTGACTGAACTTATCAGTATGACATTTTTTGCTGCCTGATACCTGGACCTTGTTTTATTATTATTTTATTTTAAAATCACAGGGCCATAGTATGTGATGATTTTTAAATAGCTGCCAACAGACACTGGTGAACTTCTGAGAGAGAGAGGGAGAGAGAAGGAGGAGAAAAATAGAATCAGGCTTATTAACAGACATGGGGAGCCTGGATCTCTCAACTCCTCCTATGCTAGCTATTGTTAGCTTGCTTGTGCCTTCCTTGGTTCCTGAAATTGTCTTTTTTCTGGTTACACCAGTCTATCTTGTATATGTGGGTGTGTGCATGAATAAAAACATTTATTTCCTTCCTAGAACAGTTTATCATATGGTTAACATTATTCTAGACAAATCTGATTTAATCCAAATACAATATTAAGGTAGTGTAGAAGAGAAGAGTGGTTAATCTCCTTATTTAAAGAAGCTGTCATACGGATTTCATTGAGTTAACTCCAGTAATCTTCACCTATCATCCACAGTGGCTGCTTTCTCCCCCCCCCTCCTCCTCCTCCTCACCTCTAACCAATTTGGCATTTTATGCCTTCCATTTTGAAACGCTGAATGTATATTTATCTATTCTTGACTGCTGTTGAGCATACTATATCTGGGGCAATGTCATGCAGTAAGACAGGTGCAAATACTCCAGCAGGAGCCCCAACTCATTAATGCGTTACTAGCTGCTGTTATTTGTGCCACTACTGTTCCAGTTGCATGCCCCTTCCTATACTGCTGAACATGTGTCTACGTATGTAGAAACATTGGAGAGCTGAAATGCTCATTCAGCCACAAAGCTTGCTGGGTGTCCTTGGGTCTCTCTCTCTCTCTTTGAGCCTAACACACCTAATATAGAGTTGTTGGGAGGATAAAGGAGAGGACTATGTATGCCACCCTTTGAAAAAATGGTAGGATAAAAATAAATGTTGAATGATTAGATAGAGAAAATGGAAAAAAAAAGAGTCATGGCTTCAACCCAAGGAACACTAGTGGCAGCAGTGGCAATATTTTGAATTGACAGTAGGATAAATTTAGATAGCCACTTTCCCGATCACAAGCTCAATTCTCCATAGGTAGCTTGCTGTGGAAACTCATCCGGATCCTGATATTTTGAATGCTTCATGCCGGAGTGTGATTGGGCTCCAACATGCATCAAACAACAGGGATCAAATATTTAGTCTATTGAACCAGTATAAGCCAATGATTGAACCACTTACTATCCCCCCCCCAAAAAAACAGATTATCATGGATGCTCTGCTAGGAGAGGGCTTCAGGAAGTAAACTACATATATATATATATATATATATATATATATATAATATATATATATATATATATATGATTTTCTTGATTTACAAATGTCTCTCTCATATTTTTCCATATAACATTTTTACAAATCAGCAGGAAGTAAACTTGTAGTACAAAATAACCTGCTTGAATCCAAAATAACCTAGGGCAAATATCATCCATCATCCAAGGAGCTAAGGGCTTTTCGGTTGTTTATGCCATCTGTTATTAGCTAACTTAAGAATGATTTGATCAAAAGCTGGATATAAATCTAAACAAACACACATATTTAAGTTTTTAGAAATGCTACCTATGAATCTTAAACTAAAGACTTAGTATTCTCCTAACTGCATTTTCTGTTTAAGCTGCATCTGCTCAGCCACTGATGGCTTCTGATCTTGCAAAGCCTAGAATAGACTGCTGTGTGTTTTTCATTTCACCACAGTCAGGCCCCAGTGCAGATTTTTAAGGGCAGGCAGCACAGCTTAAATAACACAAAGAAGAAGTGACAGGCAGAAGCAAGCAATGGTGTAGTTTGTTGGGAATAATGTGCCTTTTGTCACCACATAAATTAAACATATAGCTCATGTGGATTTATGAGAGAGCGGGAGAGAGAGCAATCACACAAACTATTGAAAATTTGTTAAAACAGTAGCAATCCAGTTTGAAGTGCAACTTTTGTGAACATGTGGTTGAAAGTCAGTATTTGTCTCCATATGCTCTTTAGCAATTGAATAGTTTTTGCTTAAATCTTAATTTGTAGTTCTGGTAATCTTTTGTTTGCCCCCTTTCTTCTTTTTATCCGTTATCATCATTATCTTCCTAATTCTCATGTTCCAGGTAGGCTTCAGAAAGTCAGCTAGGCTGGCAGAGAGAACATGCGACAATAGGTAATAAGTTCAGATTCTGGTTAGCCAGGTTGAAGTAGGAAGTGGCAGCAGTGTAGCACTCTCTGTGATAAACTGTGCAGCACCATGGATAGCTCCATGTCTGCCAGAAACTTTGCTCTGATGAAGCCCAACTCCTAGAACAAGGGACAGCAACCTTTTTCAGATGTGGGCCGGTCCACCATCCCTCAGACCACGTGGTGAGCTGGACTATATATTTGGGGGGATGAATGAATTCCTATGCCCCACAATTAACCCAGAGATGCATTTTAAATAAAAGGACACATTCTACTCATGTAAAAACATGCTGATTCCCAGACCGTCCGTAGGCCGGATTGAGAAGGCGATTGGGCCGCATCTGGCCCATGGGCCTTAGGTTGCCTACCCTTGTCATAGACTGAGTCAAACTATTCTTTGCCCTATGTAGCGCAGCTATGCCTCTTTTTTTCTTGGATTAAGTACAGCCACAAGGAGAGCCCAGAATCACAGCATGTAGATGGTGAAAGTGTATCCCTTATCTCGCTCTCTGTGAGCTCCCTTAATATGACCACCCTCACATGACTATGATATAGCTTAAAAGGTGGTGCCAGTTGGCCCCCAGCCTTGGTATTTGGTTGGTCATGG
>OFHU01004675.1:67500-103103 GCA_900245905.1 Lacerta viridis
AAGTGTGAAATAATATTTTGGGAAATAATATGAGGGCACAGACTGCGATGTTATCAGCTGTACTCACCGGGGACTTCTGCTACTTTCAGGGTTAGTACTCAGATTATGAATCACCTCAGTGTCTCAAGGTCAATGCTTCACTGGACTCTTTCCCCCCATATTATAGCTGCTGGAAGCAATGGTTTTGAGAACAATTTAGTGTGATGGAGCAATGGCAGAATAGCTTTTATTTTACTTTAATTTTCTGACTGTTCAGCTGAAAGTGTTCTCTGCTGGATTCCTCAGCAGTAGGGAGGTTGACTTGCCAATTTTGTTCTCCCTTGAGAATGGGACTGTTTATGTGTGTGTTTTTAAAATGTGCTCTTTTCTTTATAGCAGGACAACACATAAAAAAAGGATTCTGGCTTCCTTTAAATAACAAATACATCTTAAATTAATTGCTGAATTTTGGGATTTGAGCATTTTGTTTCTGCTGCTGTTGAAAATGTTTATTGCGTGGAATTGGTACTCATGGCTCCTTCTCTAGTGGCTTCCCATTTTGAGTGAGGCCACTTCAAAGAAATTGCATTGTGGTATAATTTTCTTTGACCTTTAGTTCCAAACAATCTATACACAGTGGCCAGTCTCAGTTATCTGTAAGTCATCTAGGGAAAGCCAGTTTGGGTAGTTTACCCCCTAGATGACTTGAGTAAGAGGCTCACAGTTTAGAGATCATGGTCTCTAACTTCTCAGCTGGTATTCCTAAGGTGCCATTGTGTGTGAGCAGGTTGCCATATATAATTCTCCAGAGTGGCCCAGTGGTGGGCACTGTTGCTCATTAAAATGATGGGCAGCCAGACACTACAGGTCATGCTGTTTCATGCCACTGCTGGTAAGCCTATTGGGGTGTGCACTGACTGATGTTGGGGAGCTACTAATGTTGGAAAGAATCCATCAGATGGTACTTGGCTGGGGTGATTGTGTCAAACCTGGAGCTATCCCTAGGTGCGTTACTTAGAGTTCTGTGTATTTAGCACTCATTTCGAGCAATTCTCAGAAAGCTCCAGATACTGTCCTGACGCACCCCAGCTAAGGTAGGCACATATCTGATAGTTAAGTCCTTACTGACCAAAAAGAAGCACTTACAGTAACTCCCAGATGCCCAATGTCAGGGACTGGCTGGACAAAGAGGAGTGGTGGGAGGCACCAGCTGGGAAACCCCCAAGGGAAACCCCAGAGGAAGAAGGCTCAGAGCCAGGGGATTGTTGTGGGAGACTGAGGAGAGGTCAGAAGGAGTAGATTGGGAGGAGGAGGAGGAGGAGCTTGATTTTGATAGGGCAACAGGGTTTGGTGAGGAGGGAGAGCCTGTGACAGGCAGCAGTTCAGTCTCTGAGGCTGAAGCAGAGGAGGCTGCTGCAGACTCCAAGGACTCGCCTCCTGGTCTCCAAGAATGTGCAGAGTAATGAGAAAAGCAGACCAGAGATGCACAGATGAATTTTGAGACTGCTTGGGAAGCATCCTTTTTAGAATGGATGGAAGTCAGGGACCTTCAGTCCTGGCAACTGCTCTGTAGGGGCAAGACCTACTGGGAAGGGTTGCTGAGTTGTATGCCGTTTATTTGAATAAAAATAATAATAACTTCACTGACAATTGACGCTGCCTCTTTGGGCTGACCTGCATCTGACTTCAGCCCCCCCCCATTTCTAGCCACTACACAGCTGTCCCTCAGACCTGCACTCTGTGGGTCAGTTGCAGCATCAGTGAGACCCCATCCCCTGCTGGCTTCTATACCTTCCCTTGATGTGTTGCACACCCGGAACCTGAGACTTCTCCTGCATGGAGGCTGATACTCTTCCTGCCTTCAGCCCCTCCTGGTTCTAGGAAACAGCGGGGCAGGGGAAGGTGGGGAGATTACTGATCTGCCTGTTGCCAGAATAGCCTTTCCTTCCACCACATCCTGAGTGCCTTCCTCCTTCTCAGACAGCCCTGGCTGTCCCTCCTTCCCCAGCCATAGCTCTTGATTTGTGGGCTGTGCCACACCCCATACATTGCTGGTCCCCTCTCCTGGGTCACTCCCCTGATCCCCTGCCTCCCCACCCCCAACACTCTTCAGAGCCCATAACAGATACACATTGAGGTTGTTTCATTTCACAGTTGGTAGCGTTGGATGAGAGATACAATCCTGCCTTGGGAGATAGACCCTCTGAATTCGTTAACTAGGGAAAACATGTCTCTTATTGGGATTTTAAAACACTACTCCTTTTATACAGGTGTAACACAGAGAGTGACTGGTTTCAGATCCATGAGAACATCATCAAGAAGCTAAACGCTCGTTATAACCTTACAGGATCTAATGCTGGTAAGTCATCTAGCTGATTTTCTTCCGTAAAATTTGAAGAGTCAGTATGGTGTAGCACGTAGTATTTTAGCTTTCGACGCAGCAGAAAATCTGGTATCAATTCCTGCTTAACTTCCAAGCTTTCTGGGTAGCTTTTGGTCCAGTCCTGAGTCCCATTATGTTTAATGTTTAATCCAAATGTGGATAGACTTGCCATCTTAGGTTGCTCACCATCTTTCAGCAGATGTTGCCCATACATTAGCAAACAATTTTGTTTTTGCAGCCATGAGGTCTGAAAATTTGCTTTTTATTTTAAAAACTGAAAGCAGAGCTTTTCAGAGAAAAATCTTCCTCGTGAAATCACACCATTCTCATAGCCCTCCATACAATTTTTGCCAGTGAGTATATAAGGTATATAAGTAGTTGTGCTAATTTAAATGCAACTAATCACAAAGAAACAGTTTAAGAAAAGAGACTCAACTAGCGCCATCAATCATATGCAATTTTTGATGTGTGTTTTCAGCATTGCCTCACAGCATTAGTGGTCTTATCTCTGTGCACGGCATTTTGATGGGCTTCGTGATAATGGTGATTTGCTGCAGAGCACATTTTAATGTAAGGTGAATTTGCCTTTTTAAATTCATGATGCAGCGGAACCCTGGCGACATGGGAGATTTGAAAGTCAGCATGCTGCAGTCTTAATTAAAAAGTGGTAGGGTCATGGTGTGTGCATTGCATTTAAACTTTAGTACGTTATATTGCCCTGGCCTAAAAGAGTACTTCTTAGTCTTAATTATCCAAAAGTCATAGAGGCTGTTGTTGCATATGTTTGGGCAAGATATGTGCATTTTTTCATGCTGCTGACTTGCACATGAGTAAGCACAAGTTCAGTGAATGATGTTTAGATACTTTTACAGATATATTTAGAGATGCAGTTATTACACTAAGAAACCGTGCATGTGTCTATATTCTCCCATGAGACAAAGGATGCTTAATTTAAGCCAGAATGTTGTCTTATCCTGGTTTATGTAGTAGCTGTAATGTTAGTGAATTACAAGCCTTAAGCAATTCCACACCCAAGTGATTGATTTGGGGCTTTTTGCTAGAAATTTGAAGCGTGTGATGGTATTTTTTTTTTAAGAAAAAAACCCAATTCATTTTGGAAAATGCTGCATCAGAGATCCACGAACAACTAATTTACAACTTATATTCCTCCTGCAAACTTCAATGAGCACATGATGCAGCCCAGAGGAATTTCTGAACCAGTTTTCATTTACAGTGTTACCTCGGATTAAGAACTTAATTCATTCTGGAGGTCTGTTCTTAACCTGAAACTGTTCTTAACCTGAGGTACCACTTTAGCTAATGGGGCCTCCCACTGCTGCACGCGCTGCACGATTTCTGTTCTCATCCTGAAGCAAAGTTCTTAACCCGAGGTACTATTTCTGGGTTAGCAGAGTCTGTAACCTGAAGCGTCTGTAACCTGAAGCGTCTGTAACCCGAGGTTCTACTGCATTTATTCAATTACGAGGGTGATTGTTATTATTAATTAGTTAAATTTGTATACCACCATGTAGTCAGATATCACAGGGCAGTTCAGAACATAAAAATACAAAATGAAAATGCAGAATACATAACAAAGCAAAAGCAAAACAAACCAACAAACCCTCTCCCACAGACACATTTAAAAGGTCACAGAATGTTAATCTGCCAAATGCCTGGTTGAAGAGAAATGTTTTTGCCTGGCACCTTAAGATATGTAATGAAGGTGCCAGGTGAACTTCCCTGGGGAGAGCATTCCAGAAACGGAGCCACTGCAGAAAAGGCCATTCCTGTATTGCCACCTTCCAGGGGAGGCACGTGAAGAAGGGCCTCAGATGATAATTGCAGGGTCCAGGTTGGTTCATGGTCCTTGAGGTATTGTGATCCTGAGCTGTTTATTCTGCCTTTCTTCCATGATGGACCACAACTTACCAGGGCTCCCAGGCAATCTTCCACCTAGCTCCAGAAGCTGCATATTTTCAGCAGGATTGAATTGCCTCCAAATGATGCCCTGAGACAGCATTAATATCAGAATCCTAAATACATTTACTGGCAGTGTAAGCCCCAACACAGCATGTCTTAGTTCCAAGGAGATGTGTATAAGATTGTCCTGTAGGTGACATATTAATCCATTTCCATATTGATGTTTGTTTTTGTAGGGTGACAATATCTAAATCTTACAGATACCATTTTCTCAAATCTGCGTGTGTGCATTGAGACCTTTCATTTTATTGAACAGACTTTCTCTGAACCTGTATGGTATTAAATACATAAAGGTAACATAAAGGTAAAGGTAAAGGACCCCTGACAGTTAAGTCCAGTCGTGAACGACTCTGGGGTTGCGGCGCTCATCTCGCTTTATAGGCTGAGGGAGCCTCTTTTGTCCGCTCCGCAGACAGTTTTTCCGGGTCATGTGGCCAGCATGACTAAGCTGCTTCTGGCGCAACGGAACACCAAAACCAGAGCAGCGCACGGAAATGCCGTTTACCTTCCTGTTGGAGCACTACCTATATATCTACTTGCACTTTTGGGGGTACTTTCGAACTGCTAGGTTGGCAGGAGCTGGGACTCAGCAACAGGAGCTCACCCCATCACAGGGATTTGAACCGCCGACTTTCTGATCAGCAAACCCAAAAGGCTCAGAGGTTTACACCACAGCGCCACTCACGTCCCTATTAAATACATACCCTCACTCAAATAGTAAAAATGTGCCTAAAACTTGGGCTCATAATTTGCAGCTGAGCTCTGCTGGTTGATTGTCAGCTCTTTATAGTAAATGATGTGGAAATAGTATTATAGGTCTTTTGGTGCAAGACGAAGCTGCACCATATCATCTAGAAAATGTTTTGTTCTGGCCTCTTTCCAGTGCTGTTTTTCTAGAAAAAAAGAGGTGCCAAAATTCTCCATGAACACCTCCCTTGATCTCTTAACGTGGCAATGGTGCCCACCAGCGATGGTGCCAGAATCCACCTAAGAGGAGCTTCCACCGAGTTATGACTGACAAAAATCCCTCTTTCTATAGAATACATTTGTCACCGTATTGATAATGAGCCTCTTCCTGCTCCCATCAAGGAGGAAAGGAACTTATTTACGGCAACCTTCTTCAATTTGGCTCACTTCCAAGTGTTTTGGACTGTGGTTCCCATTGATAAGAAGATAAGAAGAGCCCCGCTGGATCTGGGCAAAGGCCCTTCTAGTCCAGCATCCTATTCTCAAGGACAATTTGCCAGTTGGCTGGGCCTGATGGGAACTGCAGTCCAAATCGTGTAGCTGGCACCAAGTTAGGAAACGCTGATTTAGTGACATGTGACATGTGACGATCATGCTTTTCTATGTAATCATCCCAAGCTATCTTTTGTTCAGCTTGCTCTCAAATATGCCTCTGCTTAGTTCAGAAATACATCAACAGCACTTGAAGAGTTGTGTTTTATACCCACTCTCCCTGGCACCCATATGTTAGAGTGCTTTTGTATAATTGCTTTTGCACTCTTGTGACAGGATATTAATCTGCCATTTTAATCCTTCATTACACTTCTGAGGCAAGGAGATTATGTACATTAGATTTTGATGTGTTTAAACATCAATTGTCACTGAAGGCTGCTGTTAGAAAGAAATTCAAGAAAGGAATGATGCTGAGATCTTTGTGATTCAACATAAATACACACAGCATGGAAGCATTTCACTTTGTTCTCAATAAAAGGAAAGCCAGGGCAAATGAACTTTGGAGGGTTTTTTGCTTGGTAATTATTGCTCAATTAGCTTTAATTATGACTTGACAGTAGAAGAGAAGTATTTTGAGATTTTTGATTAAAATAAAATAAATTAAAAGCTATGCACATATGTCTAGTTCCTGGATGATTTTTTAAAAAGATTATTCTTTTAAAGATTTAGAAACACGGGGCCCTTATCCCCAACAAAGATGGTGATTCTATGAATAACACTATATTTCTTAAGGGGGAGGAGATAGCAAAGCAAATGAAACAATAGGCGTAATTTCATTGGCCATTTGCACCGTCAGTCAGTGGCTTGATTTCAACATAACACTTAACTATGGTTTAGTGTTACTCATGCACTCTCCCTTCCTTGTCCTTCTTTGATGCAACCACAAGGAAGATATAAGAAGCTTTCATTTCTGTTTTCAACTAAGTTCATTTGTCATTATGTAAACAGTGGTATATCAAGCCAGGGTCATAAACTGTTTGTCTGGATTTGCACATGGTTACTTGAAAATGGAATTCCCATGCAATGTTCATGTTTTGAAATTAATGGTCAGCTAAGGCACTCGAGTATTGACTAGAAATCAAGATACTGGAAATAATACATTTTGCTTCTCACAGCGTGAGAGGGAGAGCACACTCTGATCTTCAAGATGAGCAACGCTTTGTCTCCCAGTTTATTTTGACAGCATTCAGACACAATGATAGACTGTAGCTTAGCATTACGGGAACAAGCTTCGAGCTTGTTGTGGGTTTTCTGCTCCCTTCTCCTCTTCTGACCAGCAAGTTTTGTTTACAGTGTATATATCTTCATGACTCAAATCTCAGGAAGCCATGCGCAAAAAGATGATTTTAAATACAATCATGACTTCTGAGCCGCTATAATTATTGAGGTGAGCACTGACTCATGACGAGGAGTAAGTAGTTAGTCATAGCAGATGGTGATAGGACACAGCATGGTTTCCATGAGTTGGTTTTGACCTCTCACGTTTGACAAGCACTGGTTGGGGGGATTTAGGATAGCTGGAAGACAAACTTCTCTGTGGTGTTGGAAACATTTTATGGGGCCATTATGGAAGCCTTACCTGGTTCCTTGCCCATCTTATGCATGTTTAGCCGAAGCCTCACATTTTGGAACACAGTTACAAGAGAGGGGACAATCTGCCATCCATAATATAAAAGCCAGCTCCCAACTCCAGTATGACTGAGGAACAGAAACCAGGGCTGGACCTTGCAGAAGAAGGGGCAAGCCTATGACGATGGAACTGGCTCCGTTTCCTAAGACACCCATTGAAGTCTCTAGTACCTAGTATAGTAATTAGACTGCAGTTTGGGACACAGCTGCTGCTGGATGGTGGAAGTGGTGGATGCCAGGCCCTTCCTCAGATCATGTGCTTCTAATAAGCAAGTTTAGCCTCTGGTCCTTGAGCAGGGGTGGGCTACCTCATGACCAGATGTGGGCCTCCACAGGCCTTTCAACTCAGCCCTCAGAACTCTCCCCAGACCATGCCCCTTACTGGCCCTGTTTTTTACCCCAAGTGATTTTGCTGGGCTGGAGTGCGTGCTTGTGTAATTCTTGCTTTTCTGGATGGAAGACAGAGGGGTGTAAACTAGCTTATAGATAGGTAAAATTTACTTTCATTGCTCCTCCCACTTTTGCCTCTGGCTCTGCCCACTGCTGACATGTAGCCTACTGACAATATTGCCTAGAAGGGTTCCCAGGTTTAACCCTTCACTCCCTCCTAAATACATAAACGGCTATCACTCACTCCTGAAGGTAAAAGTAGCAAGATGTCATGTTATCTTTTTCTCCCTCCCACACCTTCCATTCCTTGACTTTTCTTGCATCTCATGAGTGTGCCACTCTTCTAATTATGCATGAAGACGTGAATTTGTCTTTGGTTCCTTGCTCTTTGGCCCATTGTGAACTTCATGCCATGATTTCCTGTAGAACATAGCAAAGCATTTCTTTTCCAAATTGTACATTGTAAGCTCCTCAAGGCAAGGACTTGTCTTGTTACTCTGTAAAGCATCATGGTGGCATTATATTATGAAATAATAATAATAATAATAATAATAATAATAATAATAATAATATGGATGTAAAATCTGCCCCCTCCCTGCAACCTGACATTGCATAGCTCTGCTTTGCCCAAAGGAGCCCCATTTAGTGGTGCCGGAGTGGACAACATGGTGGTCTTCATCTGTTGTTGTGCTCCAGCCCCATCAGCTCCAACCAGCATGGTCAATGTTCATGGATAATGGACATTGTAGTCCAGCAATGTCTAGAGGGCACCACATTGGCTACCCCTGTAAAGTGGTAATACATTTGTATGCACAGAGGTTTCTGAAATCCATGCAATGTCTTCTCACCCATTCTGCATATCGTAACAATGAGCATGAGTCTTGCTGCACACAAATTGCGCCGGTTCTGCTCGATCCGCACAGCTCATTTATCGGTCAGAAAATTTCCACACTTCCACCCTCATTATTTTCACTGACTGCAATGCAATGTATTGTATTTCCCCTCTCATTACTTGCACTGGCTATAATAATCTAACACAGCCAAGTGTTCGAGCTGCTATGTGTGCAGCTGGATGCTCAAGCCATGATTATCTTCCTACGCCAGCTTATACTTTGTTTACATTTTAATGCTATTAAATTCTGCTAGATTGGAAAGGTGTTTCGTTATATTGTTATAGCAATCTAAACAAGAAGATAATGTCCTATTGACTAAGCTCACTTTGAATGCCCTTGCAGCAATGGCTTAAGGTAATTGACAGCTACAGTTTTATTTAAAAATTCTGTTATATAGGACATTCAGTAGCTGCCTTGTACTAATAAACTCTATTGTTAGCAACTCAGGCTATCATTCATCCAGTTTCAGTGGTACCTGAATTGTTCAACTTCAAGAAAAGTAGTTCTATTATGAAGCATAAAGACTTCATGTAAAATTTGCTTGTAGAAAGCCTGGAAGGCAGTTGTAACCCTAGTTAAACTTGACACCTTTTCAGATATCTGTGCTATACCTTGTACTTAGTACAATATATACAGTATATATAAAATGGCTTCTCAACAATGGAGCAAACCTTGCATAAAAGTGAGAACTGGTCTCATGTGGCTTCAGTATCTTTAAAAGGTAATATAGTGACTGTCTGGTCCCAGTGGTCTTGGCATTTGCTCAGGGCTTATTAACACTTTATGTGCAAATGAGCTGGCCCATGCTTTCGTTTATAGGCTCGCAAACATGGGTCACTTCTGATTCTTTGCACTCCAAAGAATAGCAGGTTTTATCAGTATTCAGAAAAGCTTTTTCGCCAACTAGAAAGAGGGTTGCAATGCTTTTTATCAGGACCCAAATCGAGATGCTGGTACTTACCTTTTAAAGTTGTAAATGTCTTGGGACCTCAACACCTGAACAAGTAAGTGCCTATTTCCACATACACTCCAACATTTCTTCAAAGAAAATAGGGACATCCTAAATAATAATAATAATAATAATAATAATAATAATAATAATAATAATAATTTTATATATACCCCACCTATCTGACTGGGTTGCCCCAGTCCCTCTGGGCGACTTCCAACACATATAAAAACACAACAAAACATTAAGCATTTTAAAACATTTTAAAACTTCTTCAGCCGTCTTCTAAAGGATCAAATCAGAAACCGGGATGGCTTCTGAAAATCTGAGAGTGTCCCTGGAAAACAGGTACACTTGGATGGCCTGTTTCCATACCAATCTAGCCTGTGTTTTGTTGCTTGGTTCCTGCTCCTGCCAACCTAGCAGTTCGAAAGCATGTCAAAGTGCAAGTAGATAAATAGGTACCGCTCCAGCCAGAAGGTAAACAGCATTTCTGTGTGCTACTCTGGCTCGCCATAAGTGGCTTAGTTATGCTGGCCACATGACCTGGAAGCTGTCTGCAGACAAACACCAGCTCTCTCAGCCAGTAAAGTGAGATGACCTCTGCAACCCCAGAGTCGTCCGCGATTGGGCTTAACGGTCAGGGGTTCCTTTACCTTTACCTTTGCTGAATATTCTTCTTCAGTTGCCTACTTTTTTGGAGATACAATACTGATGCCCTGGGTTTGGAACATCACGTGATAAACAGAAGCATGGTGAGTTGCGGCAGGACTCAAGACTCTCTTCCTACTTGCAGTCATTGAATACTGGGAAAGATCCCTCTCATACTCAGCTGCATGTATGTACTGAGAGTACTGTGTGTTTGCAGGAGAGGGTGAAGACTGCAATCCACATGCACCTATGCAATGTACATTGAAAGTGGTATTTGAACAAGTGAAAAGGGCCTTAATCTAACATGCTTGACAGCTTCTTCAAGTCCTGGGTTAAAAGCTGCTTTTGTGGTTGATATTCTCCTGCTTCCTGGGTGAAATACAATTCTCCGAAGGAAGTCTGAGGCAGATGAAAGAAGAGGTTGAAGAAATCTTTAAATGCTAATTAGATTTAAGGTCTTGAACTTTAAAGTGTTTAGGAAGAATAACAGGATTACATGGCACCAGGCAGTGCAGAATATCTTATTATTTTAGCAGACTTCTTTTTTGAAGTAATTGTAGTCTGTAGCAAATGTGTCTTTGTCTCTAAGAAGGCAATAAAAAAAAATCACCCAGTTTAATAAACGTCTTAAGCAAAGTTATTTGTTAAATGGTAATAAATAATATGGTCAGTGCTTAAAAGTCCCCCTTATAGTTGTGTTCACATGTGCATTTACACACACACATACGGGATGAGATGAGAATTGAGTGATCACATTCCTAATGTTAGAGCATGTCATCTGTTGTCCCTTTTATCACAGGCAAAATACTGAAGCGTTTTTGATTGTTGGAAAGGCTTCAAACCAACTTCTGCACCTGCATGGTGTCCAGCAAGCTTCCTTCTGCGTTCGTACCTGCTGTACGTTCTCCTTGCTTGCTTCCACCTGTGCTAATCAGCAGAGTTATCTTCTCTCACGCAGCGGTGTGTGTGCATACCAGCATACCAGCAATTACAGACTACAGAGTCCAGCTTCTTTCTAATCTAGAAGCTTTAATTTACAAGGCATAAATTTACATTCCTAGAGAGACGCTCGACATTTTGCCGTCTTCTCCCTTCTCCGTTCTCCGGACACAGAAAAAACAAGTATCACATTACACAATACACAGTACACAGTGTCTTCCGGTGACGCTCTTCCTCCTGTGGGTGGGACAACCTGGTTGAGCTTGTTAACTCTAAAAGCTCCAAACCTCTACAAATACCCATGAAAATCACAATAGAAGGTTCTGTGGATAATCTTTCTGGACCAATAGACATCAAAAGGTGTAGCCACGTTGAATATGTTTTGGGAAATTTGAGACTGTATAATAGGCATGGGGAGCCTCAGACCTGGAGGCCAAATGCAGTCCTCCAGGAGTCTATCTGACCACTGGGACTTTCCTCAGGCCACGCAGTGTCCTCAGCCACAACAATCACCAGGCCACTACTGCATTTAGGTTTCGTATTCTGGTATTTGGAGGTGAACTACTGCTTGTGCAAACTAGTTTCTCCTGCACAGACACTACTGCATACTACAGGAAGGGAGAGAGGCAATTGGAACATGCAAGTGGGAGGGAGTGGATGAACCCAACAGCCAAGCCATGCTTTTGTTGCTGCAAATGAAGCAAGCCAATGTCTCTTTGGATTTTGCATGCAGCGTGCCAACTCCGCCTATAATCTTTAACTGTGAAGCCCTTATTTCTGAATGGTGCCAATTTTATTATGGAACCTGATGATCTCTGAAGTCAGTTTGCATGGGAAAACAGATTTCCAATCTCTAGAACACTTTATGGTCCCCAAGAATTGGTCACTCCCAGTCTATAGTGTACCTGTTATTGGCCCTGTGAATTTACGTGCTGCTTGTCTAGATTCTTTTGACAGATGGCCCCTGGTGCTTCTCTGGAAAAGTGAAGAATGACTGATTCTTGACTGCTTCATTTTCCCTTTATAGGTCTAGCTGTCTCTCTGCAGCTGCTACACGGAGACATTGAACAAATCAGGAGGGACTACACATCTATGTTTACCCATGGAGTATCAATAACAAGAAAGCTGGGCTTTTCCAATATTATCATGCCAGGTGGGTTAAAGAATCAAGATAAGAAAAATCCTATCCTAAAGTGGGAATTAAGGTCCGAGGTGGTTGAAAAGGCACTTGTCAGCTGGATCAGGAAGCAGATAGATAGCTAGTGCAGCAAATTGTACAGCAGACTATATATGTTCCTATCAACCCTACTTCTGCAAAGAGGTGGGCCATAGCATTTTAGGTTCTTCTGAATTACCTTCAAGGGCAGCTATAGCTAAAGGGCATTGCAGCAGCTACACCATGAGGTTACAAAGGATGATAATGGAAAGTTACTTCTTAGATTTTGCATCTTCCATGATTAAGCATGCTCACATGGAGATACCTGTAAATCGCACCGAAAGCAGTAGGATCTAATTCCAAGTAAATCTTCGTAACTTCTGGTCCAAGCCTTTGCAAAAGTGTTGTGAACAAAGACATGATTAATTGTCTCTGTGATGGAAGTTCTGAATGACTGGTAAATTAAACCATGGCAAAAAGGTTTGTGTGCCTGTGTGTGTGTGTTTTAGGGCAAGCAAAACAGACATGGGGGAAGAACAGTCTAGACATGAGCATGTCCAGGTAGGCTTGATTGACAATGGAATGAAGAAAGCAGGAGTAAAGTTAGGATGATATGAAGTGGAGAGGTTAGGGCATCAAAGCAGTTTGATTTACCGGTAGGTGTTTAGGCAGCAGCTGTCTTGTGTAGACAGAAGTATGTAGCAAAAATTTCTGGGAGCTTTAGCTCTGAGAATCAAATGGAGGGTAGCCATAAATCATCCAGTCCCATATGCAGCAAGTATTGGCAGAGAACCACGAGTTCCTGTTGCTAGATGTTTGGGACTATTGCACACTTAATTGTTGAAAGCTAATCTCAGAGCTTTTAAACAGATAATTCTCATTTCTGCTTGGTCTGCATTTTTGCCTGGTGTACAGAAGCCAGGAAGAACCCATTTTGGATACTACATAGGTCCTTCCTCCCTTTTATTTCCTGTTCAGCTTTATGTTGATTGCGAGGGTGAAAGGTTAATCTTCTGCCACGTCCTGATTCTATCCAGAATACCATGCAGATGATTCGAAGAATCTTCTCCCCAAAGTCCATCATAAATAACTGCTTGAAGTTCAGCAGTTTCCACTAGCGCTCCAGCTTTCCTTACCTTTTTTTGTGTTGTTGTAGTTTGGTAATTTGAGAAAATGTCATCAAGCACCCTGGAAGCTGGTGTAACCGATGCTAATGAGTAACAGCTTTTACCGAGCACCAGGCATCCCTATTAGCTCTATTCCATTCTTTGCTAGCAGTGCATGATATAGCGGCTCTCCGCTGTGCGTTGTCACATTTTCCTCTGGCTGCTATAAATAATTTTTCTTCTTTTGACTTCCCATTGTGAGACACAGTGATGTTCTGTGCCACTATGAAAATGCACATTACAGCCGAGCAGTGTGTGGCCAGCTGCTGGTAGACTTCAGCAGCTATGTATAAACTGTGCTACTGTAGCTGTGATGGACTTTGCTTAAAAATATAGATTTTGACATCAGCTTAGTAATTGGCTCCATTCTTTTGTGAGCCTACTGAACCACTTTTGTGAGGATATGGCACACGCTGTAACGGATATATATATTTATTTGAATAGTGATAATCGTACCTTAATAAGAATGAATTTTTGTTGTGCGAATTGTAGCCAGACAGTATGGAAAATGAAAAGTAGAAGGTTATCCTTTTTGTCTGTATCTCCTACAGTGTAGGATAGACTTTGTTCCATGAATAACACACAGCTTTAATCGGATGGGATGGGCAACCCAAGGGACACAGTGGTCGGAAGCTACTTTAAATGAATTCAAATCTCCAGGGCCTGGTGAGCTGCACCCAATAGTACTAAAGAAGTTTGCCAATGTAATCTCAGAACCTTTGTCTATAATCTTTGAGAAGCGGAGAAAGGAAAACAGGGATAACTACCGACTGGTCAGCTTGATGTTGATACCAAGAAAGGTCCTAGAACTAATAATTTAACGGTCCATATCTGAGCACTTAGAAAAGGATGTTGTGATTACTAAGACCCAGCATGAGTTTCTCAAAAATAAGTCATGCCAGACAAATCTTCTTTCTTTCTTCTTCTTTTTGGATGAAGTTACAAGCTTGGTGGATCAGGGGAATGCTGTGGACATAGTGTATCTTCATTTCACTGAGGCTTTTGACAAAGTCCCCCATGATATTATTGCAGAGAAGCTGGTAAAATGTGGGCTGAACAAAGTAGTTGTTAGGTGGATTTGTAGCTGCTTGACCTGGCTTACCGGTAGTACATGTGAAAAGGATCTATGAGTACAGTGTGATGCAGCAGCAAAAAATGCTAACCCTATTCTAGCCTGCATCAACAGAAGTATAGTGTCATGATCAAGGGAAGTCATAGTACTGCTCTATTCTGTCTTTGTCAGACAACACCTGGAGTACTGTGTCCAGTTCTTGGCACCACATTATAAGAAGGACATTGAGAAGCTGGAATGTGTAGTGGAGGGTGACCGATATGATCAAGAATCTGGAAACCAAGCCTGATGAGGAATGGTTGAAGGAGTTGAGTATGTTTAACCTGGAAAAGAGGAAACTGAGAGGAGATATGTTTGCCATCTTCAAATGTTGCATTGGTGTCTTGCTTGTGTGCTTCCCATTGGCATTTGGTTGTTCACTGTGGGTAACAAGTACTGGACTAAATAGAACTTTGATCTGATCCAAAAGAGCTCTTACATTCTTAAACAGGACTATTATTCCTATATATCATGTGCAAATATAGTTTGTTGGGAAGAGGAAGAAGTGTGAAAGACTCAGCCATAGGCTTCAGAGTGCAGATAGATTTATAATCAGCAACCCAGAGAATATTATGTTGAAATCATTATAATATGTTGAAATCACAGATCATCTGATACTGTGTATGACAGTTGAAAGTGTCTCAGATATCAAGCAATTAAACCTTAAAGCTTCAGATGTCAGTATTTCCCAATCAATTTCCAGCTCTTTTTAGACACATCCTAGACCCCATTGATATAGTAGGGGGAAAGCCCCCAGAAAATCCTCTTCTCCTTCAACAGCAGTAAATATTATTTTCTGCTTAGGGGCCTTTGTAATTAATCAACACTACAGAGCTCAGATGCTGGGTGTGAGCACCATCTACAGGGAAGTATTTTCATCAGATAAAAGTCTCCTTGAGGAATTGTGTTATTTGAATCTGTTTCTGTCCTCTCTGTACTCATTGTCTCTACTCTAAATCAAGAAGACGAAAAGAAGGTGTTGGATTTGTACAACAGGAATGCAGTTGTTTGTTTTAAAGGGCTTACCATTATAAGATTATGCCAAAATTTGGAATGCAAGAGCTGTGCCTTAGATTTTTAACTGTGTTAAGATTTTAATTTCCTGCTCTTTCAGATATTTGCGGTGCATTTGTCTCCTGTTTGTTCCCTGTGACTTAATGAGTGTACCTGTACAAATGGGGTTCGGGGAGTACTGTCTCACATTAATTTTTATTGTTGTTACAGTATTTCAGTACTTATATACCAATTTTGAACAAAATAATGTTTCTGAAACAGTTAAACCTGTTTGGTTTGGTTTTTTTTAACGAAAATATAAAACAATTCAGGTTGACTCACCAAAAGGTTTTATACGTCCCAAAAGGAGCATAAATTAACCTCTTGAGGAAGAGGAGAACATGCCACAGCTTCACAGCCAGAAAAGCTAACAGAAATACTACTCCAGAAGGAAGGGTCCCTGGAGCAGAACTGCAAAAACCTGGCAGGCTTACCGTATACGGGATAAGAGCCTTAATGGTTAAAACCAGCCATTTGCGTTGGGCTCTGCAGGTGTTCTAGGACAGCTGTGATCAAATTGCTGCATTCCACTTATTCCAGCGTGCTTCCAGGGAGTCACAATATCTAATTCAAAAAACTCCCAAGGGTGCAGAACTCTAGAAAGGGCTGCATCCCTGTGCTATGGATGCAGTCTCTGTCCCAAAATGAGAACTAAAACCAGACTGAAAAGGACCAAGAGATGGCCAGAATCATCCGAAAGCAGAATCATCAGTCTCATGAAAGAGAATAATGTTTCACATGTTCTCAGTTCCTTAAGAAAGAGGAACTTCTAAAGGCAGCCTTTTACTAGGTCAGTTTTCTGGTGACTCTGCATGTATTGGAGAGTCAGTGGTGTTTCATAATAAATGCAGTGGTACCTTGGTTGTCGAACAGCTTGGCTCCTGAACAAATTGGCTCCCGAACACTGCAAACCTAGAAGTAAGCGTTCTGGCTTGCGAACGTTTTTTGGAAGCCGAACATCCGACACGGCTTCCGATTGAGTGCAGGAAGTTCCTGCAGCCAATCAGAAGCCACGCCTTGGTTTTTGAATGGTTCCAGGAGTTGAATAGAATGGAATAAGTTCGACAACCAAGGTACCACTGTACCTGTCTGATTACAAACATACAAACATTCAGCATAGGGGGCTGCCACAGATCTAATCTGTACTGGTAACTCATTATCTGTTTCCAAAAGTAACAGCACGTACCTGTAACCTTGCCCTGCATGGCACCTTCCTGCTACCCAGCAATACAACTCAGCTTTCTTTCTCCTTAGTTGGTTACACTGAAAACTGCCGTATTTTTTTCTTCTGCGGCACATACAACAGGCAGTACCCTGTCTCAGCCGCTTCCCTGCCAGCCAGGTTTGCCAAAAAATTCGTTAACAAGTACCCACCAGCCTTCGAGGTCATTATGCAAGCGATCAAGCTGTGCAGAAGCCCCAAGAGAGTCATCTCTTCGCTTGACGAAACCCAATATTATTCCCATAATAGTAATATTCTTCCATTCTTGCAGTCAGTAACTTCTTGCTGATTGCAAAGTCTATAAAATTCAATTGGAAACTCCCCTCCACCCTTTACCAGAGTCCTTTGTCACAAAGTTTTTCTGATTGTGTTAGCTATTGAAAAATAAGTTTAAAGCAATACAGTTAAGTAAATAGGGCTTGAACTATAACCATCCATAAAACTGTTATGATCTGTGGGGAATGTAGCCTGTATTTTAGATGCTGTTTAAATTTTTTTTATATGAATGAAAGTGGGGACGATGCCTCATGTCTGCCAATGAATTTCGGTTTTCCCAAATAAAACCAGAAAATGAACAGGTGTCTGGTCACACTTGGTTCAATAAGTTCAATAAATGCACAATTACTTTTATCGCAGCCACTCCACTCTTTATTTCTTTTTCCTCCCGTGACCTTGATTTATTGGATTCACTGTGTATTTTGTCAATAAAGGGTTGAGCTTGGAGTGACAGGGAGAACAATGTGCTCATAATACAACTGTGTTTGATTTCCATTTTGCTGCTCTGGCAGGAACACAACCAGCACCGGGGATTTAATGTGGGGTAGCTGTCAGGAATACCTGTTTCACTTTTGCTCTACAGGAGAGGGAAACCTGTGCCCCTTCAAAAGATTTTATTGGATTCCAACTTTCATCAGCCCCGGCCAGCATCACTAAATGTCAGGAATGATAACAGTTGTAGTCCAGCAACTTTGCTAACCAGTCATAGTCTGCCAAGAAAGTAGTATATTTAGTTTAGAATGTTCTTTAGAAAACAAAACAAAAAAGAAGAACCCTAACACCCTACTTTGAAAGACTGTTCCCAGGTCCAGAGAAGATGTCTTTAAAATTACCAGAGTATTTAGCTTGTTAGATATTTTATCTTAGGACTTCATTTTTTTCAGGGATTGTTGATGATCTTTCTTTTTAAAAAAGGATGGCCATGAACATAATTCAAGTAAAATGAAATAATTGGGTAGCTGACAAAAAGTGTCCAATTATCTAAGTTTCCCAACTCTCTTTAAAGGATTGGGGCTCACTTCAAGTAGACCACTGCTTTCGGTGGGGACAAGATACTGCCAACACATAACTCCAAGAAGCTTCCACCGACTGCCCAGGGTTGGTTCAAGGTTCTTGTATTAACTTACAAGGACCTTAACAACTTGGATCCAGGATATCTCAAGGACCACCTGAATCCTTACATCTCTGCTCAGTCACTGAAGGTTTTTTTTTGGGGGGGGGGTAGGGAGAAGTCACCATTAATCCCCCCACTCAAAGCTCATATCCATCAGGAGCAGTGCATTCAGTACTGCGGGCCCAATTCTGTGGAGCTCTCTCCTATCTGAGATAATAGTAATAATATTAACAACAATAACAATAAAAATAACAAGAATAATTTTATTATTTATATGCCACCCATCTGACTGGGTTGTCCCAGCCACTTTGGGCAGCTCCCAACAAAATATTGAAGCACAGTAAAACATCAACCATTGAAAACTTCCCCAAACGGGGCTGCCTTCAGATGTCTTCTAAAAGTCAAATTGTCATTTATCTGTTTGACATCTGATGGGAGGGCATTCCACAGGGTGGGAAGGCCCTCTGCCCAGTTCCCTATAACTTCACTTCTCGTACTGGGGGAAATGCTAGAAGGCCCTCAGAATTTCACCTCAGTGTTTGGGCTGAACGATGGAGGTGTCAAGGCTATTTAGGGCTTTGAAGGTCAACGTCATCGCTTTGGCAGGCTTAGTTGAACTTCTGGTGCCTGATGAAGTCTTATTTTATGTCAGCAAGCATTTTAAGTAATGTTTTTTATTCTTTCTAATTAATATTAAACAAGTCTTATCTCTGTTTTACCTTTTGTGATCCTGTATGCTGCTCAGAGACTGCAGTGTTCAGTGGTTTGTGAAATATGTGAATGCGCATTGATCCATGTACATGGTGTGTACATGTTCTGGGACCATGGAGTACCAATTCTACATGGAATGCCAATCTGTGTGACAAATTGTTCACGTTTCCAACCACATCCTATCCTAAGCATATTGAATCATCAGTAATTACCTTACCAGGGGATGGAGGCATTTCAAGATGGCCTATGTTTGTAATATAGGGTTGAATCCAACACAGCCACTGTGTGAGTGGAACATAGTTCTGCTCTCACAGCGTGACTTTCCCTTCCTCTCCTCTCCTCTCCTCTCTGCTACGCTCCCTGTAGCTTGTCACATCTCCTCAAAATTTGCCCCACTGGGTTGGGTAAGCCTCTAGAGCATAATTTGGGGAGTACGTGGGGAATGCAGGTGGGGAGGAGAGGGATGGGAAGCCCCATTGTATGACTCAAACACCACTTGCACAATATTGGAGCTTATAGTTTTTGATATTGAAGTATTTTGTGACAGGGTACAATGGGAAGGGGGTGTTCATTGTATTAATGATAACGTCTTGTGCATACAACATACCTTGGAGGGCTGGGCACTATAACAAATTGGGAGTGTTTGTTTGCCTACTGTTTGTGCCTATATTTTGGGATATGAACCTGGCTGTTCCTAACTGCTGCAGACAATACAGAGGTGCCACCATTCTTTGTTGCTATATGAGCACATACAAAGTCTTCTTTTTGTTGTTGTTGTTGTTGTTGTTGTTGTTGTTGTTCAGTCGTTCAGTCGTGTCTGACTCTTTGTGACCCCATGGACCAGAGCCAGTCTTCTTACCAAGCTCTTATTAGGTATTCTATTGGGAACTCCTCCTTTTTATATCTACACTCGCTAATTGCCAAATGGCTTTTCTTGAATTGAGATTTGGGCTTTGTATTGGTATATGCATTTCTGGGCAAATGCATGCATGCTTTGTTTAAGATCTAGTATGACTATAACAGATTTACACAAGGAATGGATTATGAAGTTATTTCCAGCTTGAGTAGGTCTTGATTGTTTTGTGTCTTTAAGCATACTATTCCCAGTCACTTTAATATTATCTGCAGCATTAATTAAAATGCTTCCAGCTGTGGAATGATGATTCTCCCCCTTAAAATAATACATACAAAATTAGCAACCAGCTTCTAAGATACATACTGCTCTTGTCCTTTGTTCTGTTATAGAGTAATTATTGAAACACAGTTCGCTGCATAGTATAATTTATTTTGTTCATAGTGCCTGTCGTAATATATTTTTATGTTTTAAATAGGATTGTAACCTGGTTAAAGAAAAGTTACTTGAAAGCACCTCGGCTGATAGCTCGCTCCTTCCACACTCCATCATACAAACTGCTGCATTCATAAATAGTTGGCTTAACTAATACCTTCAGCTCCCCTCACCCATCTTTCCTCCTTTTCTTTTTTTAAAAGATGGGTGTGTGTGCTTTTTTCAGCCCAAGGACCAGGTCAAGAACTGGCTCACCACCCACAGACCATTTAGGGCAGATTGGTAGGTAGTGCTATCAGCTGATAGGCATTGGCAGTGGTAACCTTTGAAGTTGTCCATTTGCAAAGTGCATCTGCAAATGAATGTTTCACCTTTGCGGACCAGCAAGGTTCCCTGCAAAGGAGCAATATTGCTTTGCAGGCACGGTTTGATTTCAAAGCGTATTTGCAAATGGACAGCTTCCCGGGGCTCCCTGATGGACACCATCAGCAAATCCCATTTGGCAAGGAACAATTGGGAGTGCATCTCCCACCACCTCACTTCCAAGAGAGATGCCATCTGTATGTTTAGCTGGTGTGGAAAAGAGCTCTGTGTGCATACAGATGGATGTGTGTAGTGCAGAGGGACCCTGACTGGGCGAAAGGCCTCCCTCACATATATTGGTATTCGTATTTTTCTCCCTTTCACCAATGGAGTCCTATTGCTGCAAGTGTGTTCTTACGCCAGCATGTATTTGCCAGCTTAATGTTGTGTCACAGCAGTACAAGGGATTTAGGATGAGCCTCACCCTGTCCGGTGGGCATGTGCCTGAGAGGGGATCATGCTCTGATTATACGATTCTTGCAGAACGGATCCCACCTCATCATTACTATTAACCCCCCCCTCACATGGTGTGATTACACAGTAAATTTTATCTAGCACTCCTTCCTCCCGGGCTTATTACCCATTTTTTTATTATTTTATTTTGCTATTTAAAGAGAAGATCGAGGTTGTGTTGTTTCTGCTTGGGTTAATCTTCAACTGTTTCCTCCCTCCTCTCCTGCAGGTGAAATGAGGAATGACTTATATATCACAATAGAAAGAGGAGAGTTTGAGAAGGGAGGAAAAAGTGTGGCTAGGAATGTAGAAGTGACAATGTACATTGTGGACTGTGGTGGTCAAATCTTAAAGGTATTTTTCTTCTTCAAGCTTTCTCCTTTCCTTTTCCTATTGTGTATTTTATTCTAAATGGTAACCTTCTACAATCAATGACAACCCATAGATTTTATAACAATGTACAGTCCAGCTATCCAATAGAGAGAAATATGTACACTAGGTATTCCTGGGGTCATAATCACAGCAATCAAGCACACAAATTGCAACTTCTAGTTAGGCCTGCACAGCTTGTGTGACCAAGCTAAATGCAGCCCATGAATTATACCATGGCCTGCTGGACCTTCATAACCTTGCTTCTTTTGCAGTCCCAGGCAGGCCAAAAAAATAAATAAATGAGGGAACCTTATTGAGCCTTTGCTTGAGAAGGTCAACTTTGCTTGAGAAGGTCAATGAAAGGTTGGCAATGTTCCGTAGATGCTTTTTTTCCAGAGTCCCTGTTAATTTTGGCTCTAAAGTAATACCTTTAACCTGCTTTCTTTCTCTCTTTATCAGGATTTTATCTCTTTTGGCTCTGGAGAGCCACCAGCCACTGAATTTCACTCCTTTGTGCTTTACCACAACAACAGTCCCAGGTGGGCTGAGCTGCTGAAACTTCCTATTCCTGTGGATAAATTCAGGGGAGCTCATCTTCGCTTTGAATTCCGACACTGTTCCAGTAAGACCTATTCATAAGTTGTAGCGCTTTGGAGTTGCACTAGGCAGTCTTGGAGCTTTTCACATGCTTTTCGTGCACACTGGCTTAAGACAGATTTTCTACTCTTTGCAGCTTACTGGGAGAGGGAATCGCATTCGAAAACCAGCTATCCACTGGCATTAACAGCTTTGCCTTAGCACTATGCTGCAGAAAGGGATGGGTTTTCTTCCATAACTGTAAAGTTTATGAAACTCTTTACCAGGCTGCAGGTATTTGCAGCTGTAAAGGTTTTTCTCAATATCTGTGCCATTATTACTTGCCTTTCTGATAGTATTTGTTTTATTTAAATGCTTTTCACCCCTATGAGGGTTGGATGCAAATGACAATTCTATCAAACACAGTTGAGGAAAAAGATCTTAAATGCTATAAGCTAAAAGCTTCCTTCCTGAACAGACCGCTAAGGAAAATAATTGGAAGGTTCTAGAGCAGGGGTGTGTTCCTCCAGATGTTGTTCGACTCCCAACTCCCATATTCCCCACAGGCTCCCCCAGCTTTGTTCTAGAGCAGGGGTTCCCCAGCTGTTATCTGCAGGTCACCATTGGTCCACAAGCTTTATTCAAGTGGTCCATGGCATGTCTGTAAAAATACAATTAAAAATCATACAGCACCTAGCACAGCACATTACAAGCAGAAATATCATTACGTGGTCCACCATGACCTCCAGCAATTTCCAAGTGGTCTGTGTGGAGGAAAGTTTGGGAACTACTGTTCTAGAGAGTTGCAGGGGTTGTGGGCTCAAATAATAGAATTATTAGGGAAGTGACATGTTTATTCCATGAGGTAAAACAAGAGCACATAAATAGGAGTAAGTAGGTGATTTTTTTTTCTAGAACATTTTGCCTTTTTCTTCCAAGCAATGTAAGGTGATATTGAAGGAGAGCTACAATTTACGGTTTTTAGCTCTTCAGATCTCTTACATTGGTATGTGGTGAACAAAGTGGTCTGAGAATACAGTTTGCTTCTCCTTATCTCTTGCATTCTTGACTGTTGTCAAAGATCTCTGCAGGTATTAGCTAGGATCATTCAACTCTTTTAGTGACCTCAAGAGCTGACTTTAGATTAGTTTCTAGTTTGGCTAGGATATAGATGTCTTTCATCAACTTTTCTTTTTAAAAAAACATCACAAATACAGAGTATTGCTCTTATGTTCCTAGCAAGCTGGCGCTTTTAAGCACGTTTACTTGAAAGTAAGTTGTTTTGAATTTGAATTTTGTTGCATTTTAAATATATCCAGAATCAGGGTAAGTATTTTCAAAATAGTTGGTATAATTCCGTAATTTGGATCAGTCAAGGATTGTGCTCAGTAAAGAAAGATGAATTTGAATGACATGTTATTAATTACTTTAGACCTGATGCTGCTACAAGGAAGTAGCTGCCAACAGCATTTTTGGGAATGATTCCTATCCTGGCCATGAACTATTTCCTGCATAGATTTATGCCATCACGTTGGCCTAGTTCACACATGATGAAAAGCTGTAGTTCGCCTTCAGCCATGATTTAATTGTGAATGTACCTCCCCCTGCTGCATGGGTCCCTCTCCAGCTTACACACACACACACCCTGTGCCTGTACAACTCAAACAAGCTATTGTATGGTATCACATCGTCCAAACCTGGATCACGGTTTGTTTTAAACAAACTATCCTTGAGCACTAAGCCAGAAATAAAGTTCTTGGTTTATTTCTGGCTTAACACTCACATAGTTTTGGTGTGTTCAACATGGCAAGCTGTATTGTGGATTGTTTGAGCTGCCCAGGCACCATGTATGCTGCGAGAAAAGCTGCCTGGGGGAGCTACGCAGCAGGGGTAAGGCACATGTAAGACTGAGACAAACTGGCTTATCACAACATGGAGATGAGGCCATTGTAAGTTTCCTCCTTCACACTCCCATGCTCCTGGTAGCCTTTGTTGATCTCAGTTTTAATTGAAACATGTCCAAAAGTGTCCTGTCACATTGCTTTCTGTATGAGTTGTGGCTGTTGGCTGGATTGTGTCCTATAAGTAGTTTTGTAGGTTATGGATTTCTCACTATGGCAGAGGGCCTTCTCTGTAGTGGCACCCACCCTGTGGAACGCCCTCCTATCAGATGTCAAGGAGAAGATCTTTAGACGACACCAGAAGGTGTCTTCCTTGTATAGGAAAGCTTTTTAATGTTTAATTATGTTTTTATATATGTTGGAAGCCACCCAGAGTGGCTGGGGAAACCCACTCAGATGAGCGGGGTACAAATAATTTATTATTATTATTATTATTATTATTTTCATTTCTGACTTTTGGTTGTGAATGAGTGTCAAGTTATATATGCAACTCTGCTTTCGCTGAATCTATGCATTCTCATTTCCAGCCTGGAATATGGTGGATTTTTAATTTATATATGTGTTTCAGCAAAAGAAAAGGGGGAGAAGAAGTTGTTTGGTTTTTCTTTCGTCCCTCTGATGCAGGAAAATGGAAGGACACTGCCAGATGGCACTCACGAGCTCATTGTGCACAAGGTAATTTCCACTGGAAAGAAGAGAGAAATGTGATTTATTCAAGAGAAATACTCCAAATGCCTAGGGCTGCCCTTAGATTTAGGCAGATTGAATCAGCTGCCAAAAGAATGCTAGGCTTGTCATTGTGTAAAATATCCTCTCATTTTATCCTTTCAAGCTTATGTTATTGGCTCTTTAAATCTTGTTATGCATTTCAATGCAGTACCTCGTACTGTGAATAATTTCCTTATTGGATACTGCTCCTGTTTTGCTAACGTGTTGCATCTAGAATGGCCAAATTCCCACCATTTTCTAGAAAGTTTCCCTCCCCCTCTCTCTCTCACGCACACACCCCTTTATCCACACTGAAATTTCTGTGCATTTGCACGCACGAAAAAGTTGCCTGTGTATCTTCTCCCTGATAACACCACTTGTGCTTAGCAACGGTGTGTGTGTTTTTCCCAGTTGGTCAGAGCGATGAAAGTTGTATGATTTAGGCAATTGATATGGGGTAGAGCTGAGGACACCATGGGCTTCTCGCTCTTGTCCTGCTGTTTTCCCTCTGGGAAAACCACTCTTTAATGCTCAATTGGAGCAAACAGCAATTGGGTTTATTCCGATTTAGAGCTAAAGAGCGGGTTTTCCCATGGGAAAGGATCACAGCAAGGGGGAAACCACTCAGAACCATGCCTAGAAAGTGTGGATCAAGTGGAAAACCACTCAAACCCATGCTTTCTAGGCATGGGGCAAGCGAAAGTGTGTACGAGCCCCATTATGAGATAACGTAAGGTCAGAGAGAAGAAGATAGCAGTAATCAAGATGAAAGCTTGCCAAGGTGTGGACTACAGGGGACAGACAGGAAGGACCACTTGCTTGTAACTGTACTGAATATGGGAGACAAAGGGGAGAAGACTCAAAGAAAAGCCATAGCTATGTACCTGTAAATACGATGGATGGTGATGTTAGCAGATAATTAGAGCCAATTGGCAGAGGGTGAGAAGAAATGTGTCCTATGTCTTCAGTTTATTCATCGTGAGTCAACAACAAAGCATTTGAGTAAAAATATCAGAGGGGCACTTTAAAGATGTGGGGTTGGGATGGAGAGAGAGATAGCAGAGCTGGGTACTAAAAGTGTGTGGTATTGAAAGACACAGGATGTAATGAAGTCACCTTGGAACAGTGTTTAGAGAGAATATTCGAGAGGGTTAAGAACAGATCATGAAGGAAACCCATTGGGGAGAGGTAATTAGCACATTATGCCATTCTCCAAAGAAAAACACTTTTATGTGACAGCTTTGTGCTACATTTTTATCTCATTTTTATATAGGAAGTTGAAATGCAAACTTAACTTAATTGTTCCCCCAGTGTGAAGAAAATGTAAGCCTTCAGGATTCTAGTCGCTACCTCAAATTTCCCTTTTCAAAGGGGCATCTCCTTTCAAATAACCACCAAGCAGTAAAAACCACTAAGGAATCATTCTGGATAACATCTTTCCTGTGTTCGACTAAGCTTACACAGAACGGTAAAGTAACATGTTGGTTATTAAAACAGTGTAACAGCCAGTTAATGTAACAGGTGAGGATCTTGAAATTGGGATATGCTTCTAACGTGTCGTTTTAATCTTTGCAAGATAGACACAAATGATATTGAATAAACCATTGGTTTTATCAACACACTAATAAAGGAATTTGTGGGACTATTTGAGAGCAAAGCAAAAGCTGACATAGGCTGAATGTAGTGAACAACATTTTTATTTTTTTAAAAAACAGCACACCTGAAATCAAAAAGTACTGTTAGATTTGCCTATTAATTGTTCTCTTGCATTTAAAAAGCAATATCCTTATAATTAACATTAATAAAATGCATTAACAGCTTGTTTTAGGGATAGGTAAACATCCTGGTAGGGATCAGGATACAGTCACGACTTTGGTGTGGTTATCTGTTAGGGCTAGTAATCTTGTATAAGCATTAAGCATAGCACACCAACAGATCTACTGAAATACAGTAAGCCCACAACTTACATGCATTTAACTTGTGCTTGTTAATCTTTACATGCTTGGCAAATAAAAATAATAAATAAATAAAGGGGGGGGGAAGGACATCTAGGAAAAAGACTTCAGTAATCCCAGTCGCTTTTGCACCCAATGTGTTATGCGTATATGTGATTTTGGCTATGGGCACGATTACCCGAACATAACCTCCACATAAGTTACAGACATACTGTACATGGATTTTTTTTTTTTAAAAAAAAAAGACGAAAGTTTGCCAGTGTGTTCAAATATATATATGTGTGTGATCTATTCATAAGTATATTTCATTAGGTTCGGTGGGATTTAGCTGCTAATAAGTACTGTTGACATCAATGACACTTTGACATGCCTAACTTTTGTTGGATTGTGTCTGCTGCCTTTTTTCTCCCCTCCTCCAACATCATGTAGATCAGGGGTGGCCAAGAGACTGTGATTACAGAGTTAAAAACTGGCAGTGATCTACCCCCTTTTGGGGGGTTCAAGTCAAAGTTGTTGAGCTTTTTTTAGGGGAGAGCCAGTGATCTACCATCTACCACAGACGTCCAGTGACCTACCTGTCAGACATGCCTGATGTAGATAAATCACACATTTGTTGCATCTCTAGCTATACGCCGTCTCTGTTGCTCTGTGTCTTTACTTTGTAGGAGACATGCTTGACCTTCTTAAGTGGCGAGCCCACCCAGAAAAAATTGCTGGCTGCCTCTCAAAATTGAAAGAAATTGATGGGTCAGAAATAGTAAAGGTAAAGACTCTTTTCACTGTTTATTTTGCATTTGTAGACAAATGTAATTTCCCCAACAGGTTATATAATAAAGAACATTTATTAAATATGTATTTCTTAAATTTCTCTTTCATCAAGTTTCTCCAAGATACACTGGACACTTTATTTGGAATTTTAGATGAAAATTCTCAAAAGTATGGCTCCCAAGTATTTGATTGTTTGGTAAGGTATACTTAATTATTCCCTATGGTCTTATTTTAATTTTGGAAGCTGACTTCCAAAGGCACTAATAAACACCAGTGTTGTTATTCTTAGGTTCACATAATTAATTTGCTGCAGGACAGTAAGTTTCACCATTTTAAGCCAGTTATGGACACCTACATTGAAAGCCACTTTGCAGGAGCACTTGCATACAGGTAAAAGTATATACACCCATCCCATTTCTGTGATTGTGATCTGTTTTATCAGTTTTCAATTTACAATTTTTAATTGTTGTAAGCTGCCATGGGACCTGCTGGTGAAGGGCAGGCAGTATGTGTAACAATAGCACAACTAAATGGTTGCACCTTGTACAATGACTAGGCATTTAATTGACTGAAAGTAGATTAAATTAACTGAACTTTTAAATTAAATTAAATTAAATTAAAGGGCAGTTGATCAAAATAAAAGTCCAATGAGCTGATAAATTGATTGAGAATATATACATTATATATATGTGGGTATATGTATTTGTGTGTGTGTGTGTGTGTGTGTGTGTGTGTGTATATATATATATATATATATATACACACACACACACACACACACACACACATACATACATACATAGAGAGAGAGGCTATCAGCTTGAAATCAGTTCTGTTCTACTATTTCCATTGACATTAAATGGTTTTCTGCTTTTTGCCATAATGCTGTGTAATGCATATGTGACCTTTAAAACAAACCCTAACCTTGTCCTGACACATTGAAATACTTAATTGTAAAACGTAAGAGGAAATATTTAACTGTAAAACATAAATGTAAAACAACCAGGAGTGGATTCTGATTTGTGGTGCGTTTTAAAACCAGTTTCCTGGTTTGGATGTTGTGGGGAAACTGGCTTAACAAACCCCAGGCATCTTCACTGAAGTTGGGTGCTCAAGGACAAGAAGGGAAAAGACAAGGAGGAAGTGCAAAGATACATGGCTCATTCTCTTCCCTGGTTACAGGAAGGGAGGCTGTGAGCGGAACAGAATTTGTCCAATCAGTTTCTAGGTGGCAGATACATTTCCGGTCTCAAGTTAGGAGGCCCCAATCGGAGGATTTCCCATGGCTAGAGAGTGGTATTTGTAAATGCCTTTTGGGGCAGTCCTAAAGCTGCACACCTCTTGGTTAACCAGATCAAGGCTATTGCAAAAAGAAACAATTAGCAGATCAAAGGAGACAGTTGAAGGAATGCCTTCCTATTGTTCTGGGTGGGATATACATATCTATGCTAGACAGATACATCCTGCTTCTCTGTTGCCTTGGGGCTACACGTAAATTTACCACTTAACATACACGCAGTGGATACGAAGCTTAGACTGGAGTCTCATGTAAAAGGAGAAATGTATTAAACTTTACAGCCCTTGATCAAAATCGGCTCCCAAGGAAGAGATATTTATATCTAGGGACGCGCTTTTTGTCACAGAGTGTAAATATAACCGTAGGCTTTCTGGATAGTTGCCAGCATTTTGTTTGTTAAATTTCCCTTGCAAGGGATGTTTGCAAATTTTCATAGCTAGCCAAGCACATTGACCATAGGGACCTAAGACGCTATCTTGCAATGAGTCAGATCGTTGGCTCATCTAGTTCAGTGTTGTCTACACTTAGATCAATCTTGCCTTTGCTGACTGCAGGAGGTCTTCAGGATTTCAGCCAGGAGTCTTTCCCAGCTGTATCAGGAGATGCCAGGAATAGAATCTGGGACATTCTGCATGCAATATGTATTCTCTTTCACTGATGTAGAGTCATGCTTCTAAAGCAAGGTTTCCGAAACTTGGGTCTCTAGCTAGCAGGACCAGTGGTTGGGGATGATGGGAATGGTAGTCCAAAAACTACTGGAGACTCAAGTTTGGGAAACTCTGCTCTCAAGACACTCCTGTGAAATGAAACTGTAAACAACAAAATTACAATTTCCCCCCCTAAGTATCCAAAAATATAACGGGATCTTCTTTTGTATTTGCTCTTAACTGGCATTACTTTGAGATCCAAGCTAAGCTTTCCACCTAATATTCATTTACCTGGGACATGGCGCCACTGTATTGAATGAAATTTCGTTTAGAGTCGATGCCTCTAGGACTGCACTATAAATTACTTACATTATTTTGATCTGTTTTAGACGTCGTGTAATCCAGTGTGTTATTTAAGTCTTTCACACTTCAGCCTGGAAATAAATTTTGTGTTATACTCTAGAGACCTCATAAAGGTGTTGAAGTGGCATGTTGATCGGATAACAGAAGTGGAAAGGCAAGCACACAACCAAGAAGTATTAAAGGTAACACAGTTTGGCAGGGGAGTGTGTAATCTTGCTTGTATCTCTCTGTATCAACATGAATTTATGCCAGCTGAAGTTACTGAGACTTGGAACTAAGATAGTATAAGGTTGTGTCTGCTTGTGCAAGGGCACTTTCCCACTTTTCCTTTTAGTGGTAGGCTCCATACATCCTCTAAATTTGTCTTTGAAGCATCAGATTCCCTCTGGAGTAACTTTTAGGAGAAGGATGCAGCTGGGCTGGCAGAAGGATAATGGGACCCATCCTGGTGTGAGTGTGTGCATGGAAATGCTTTGTGCGTTGGTTGGTGGTGGTGGTTTGAAGTCAAAAAGCTGGTGTGCACATAATACTAAACTATGGGTGAGCACTATGTGGACAGTTATTAAAAACTAATCATGGTTAGTTAAACACGCTAGTTTCATAATCCAGGGTTTGAAGTTGTTTGGTTTCACACTAAGTATTGTTTCCTGGTTTGTGCATAATGCAAAACTGGTTTGTGCATAATGCAAAACTGAGATTCTACAAAAAGGAAATGAAACCTGGCAGAAGTCCTCCTCTTGACTGTACAGAGCAGAGTAGGCAGACAAATGGAGTGGATAAGCCTAATCCTTTGCACAAGCCCACTGAAGCTCATTCGCATAGCAACAAACCATGGTTTATTGCTCTTAACATGTAAAACTAAGTACATACTCAGCTCACTCACATAATGACTCAATCCTTTTTGGAAACCTGACATGTATAAAGTTATAGATGATATTCATGTGAATTTTTGTCCATTTGTATTTGTTTGTTTCCATGTTAATAATGCATGCCAATTTATGGAGTTTTAGACTTAGCTAAAACCTGTGTCGGATGTCCTTCTATGACTGATATACCCAAAATACGTAGCTCTCATAATTCCATCAGTGATGCAATGTCGGGATTCGGTGCTGGTGCTCCTCGCGCGTGAGCGTGGATGACCCACGCACGAGGTACCAGTTTGCAGGGGAAAAGGCGGCTAGCGTTCCACGTGCTTAAGAGCACGGGCGCCAGCCCAGTCTCACTGTCTGAAGGTTGAGTAGGACGGAATATGACTCCTGAAGGTACCTGAGTAAAAGATTGCCTCGGAACTAGATATATGCCTCGAAACTAAAGAATTGCCTTCTCATGAGTAAAGACCGATTGTGACCTCCTGTACTATTGCCTTCTATTAAAGGAAATTAAACCAAAGATGTTGCATAAGCAGAAAAGGAAATTAACACCGTTTCCCCAAATAAATGACAAACACACCGTTATTCTTTTAGTGGCTTTGGCAAAACCTGCATAGGCTCGTCTTCTGGCCCTAAGCTAAGTTTCCCTAAGCTCTCAGTCCCTGCGCGCCAATTCTTCCGCAAGAACTAAACTACATAAAGCTAAACCGAAAAATCTTCCGCAGGTCTAACCCTAACATAAATCTAAGAACCTAACTAAAACTCACCGAGAGATCTTCCGCGAACTAAGGTCTAACTAAAGAAAAGAAAACCCATCCAACCCAGCCAGCCCGCTCCCAAAAAACCCTTAAACTAAACTAACTAACAAATCCCCAAAAGAACTAAACATAAAAAACGTCTGCTAACCTAAAAGAACGACTGAACGTGTCCACTAACCTAAAAGAAGAACGTAAAAGAACGTGCCCAGGCAGGGAGCCTCAGCCTTTTATTTCCAAGAGGTGTGACATCACCAACAATAATTCAGCCAATAAAACCATTGTTGCTACCCTCCAAAAAGGCGGGAAGCAGAATAACTGTTCATTAATAACTTTAAAACATCGCTGGAACCAAAAGTGAAAGTAAGAATGAAGAGGCTTCTCGCCTCCCATATCACTCCGCAGCTCCAGGCGTAAGAACACGAAAAATAGTTCCCGATTAAAATAACCAAATAACCATGGATCCTAATGGATCCTCGAAGTGTATTCCGACATATCAACTTTCTTTTTTGTTTTAAATTATTTTGCTTTTGTTTTTGGCTTAATAAAAAAGAAGGTTAGAGATATCATAAACATCTACTTTGATATAAACATCATCAACATTTCTTACATGAATATTTAAACCTTTTTGCATGAGGAATTGCATAGCATAAAAATAACAAACCACTGGCCAAACATAAGAAGTGATCGATTCGATACACATAGAATATAGATGAGCATAAATATAATCTCTTATGTAGTGTAAAATAACAACCTACTGGTCAAACATAAGAAAGGACCTGATCCAGGACCAAAAGCAAAAATAATGGTTTGACAGGCAAAAAACTAGAGATGGGACTCCACTGCCTACCCTGGACCCCTCCCCCTTTTTTAAAAAATTTGTTTTTTGTTTTTTGTTTTGTTTGGAGAGGCAAAACAGTCCTTCCACCGAAAGCAGGAAGCAAAGTGGAAAGAGAAGGCAGGAACCTGGTTTACTGCCAAAAAGCAGCATATAAAAAGGGAGTAAAAAGGGGTACCAAGAGGTAGGGAAATGACATAAACTAGACTCCACCGTTTAAACACCTTGGTGAATACTCTTTCCCAAGCAAAACTGTTAGGGAGGAAGAGGAATTTAGGAAATACACATGCCACCAGAATTGACATATATACCGTGAATAAACTAGCAATATCATAAAGCATTGCAATACCTGGAATGAAAATTATATCAGCTTATAAAGCTAGAATGGAAATCACATGTAACATTGGCAAAACTAGAAGTAACGGACATTTCAAGAAACATACAGGAGTTATATGCAATTTTTGCAAGTACAATGTAAAGTACAGAGTAACTACAATACTACAAAAAACTGCTGGAGAAAAAGATGAAGACGATGAATGAGTTGTCTGTTGTCTTCTCCTTCTCGGTTACATACGACCATCTAGAAGAAATAGTTCTTGAAATACAGGAAAAGTTCATGAAGTAGAGAGTTCTGAATAAAGTTCAGCAACACAAGGGATACAGGAACACCTGTGGGAGAAAGAGGTTAAGCAAGCAAATCATAGGGATCTGCTGGAATGTCCCCACTGAGGTTGGCTCCCTCCCAAGTGAGCGTAGGTGGAATCTTCTTCCCACCAGGTGAAGAGTCAAAGAGAACAGACGAAGGCTTCGTGAAGCAGGTTTAGGCAGCCAGTAAACAAGGGCTGTCCATTGGCAAACAAAGAACTAGGCAGTAGGAGAACAAACAACACTGCCCAGAACTAACTGGTGCTTTCAAGAGGCACTTTTGATATTCTCAAACTCTTTTCTGAAGTCCAAGGACGGACACACTTCACTGCTTTTTCTGGCACTGAAAACAGGTGCAATTCAGAGAATGAGCTGGATATTGAACAAAACTGCATCTTGCAAGGCGTTGAGAAGTAACGAGGAGTAGGAGTTGAACACACAAACGAGTGCAGGAAGTACAGGTTTTTTCATGAAGCACAGAAGCAAGGACGATCCGCCGCCAAGAAGAACTAAGCAACAAGGGGCTGCTGCTGAAAATGTGGACTAGCGAATTCCACGCAAGGACCGTCTGGCTTGACTTCTCATGGATAGAAGAGTCCTTGGCTGGGGCAGAAAAAACAACCCAGAGGAGTACCTTAGAGAATGCATGGAGCATTTTTGCAATAAGGTGGAAAGCTACAAAGAGCAGGTGAAAGGGGTTTGCGTTCTTGGTTGAAGGTAGACATATTGAGTAACAATCAAAACCAGTCAACAGAATCCACTCATGCCAAAGGCAGCACGGAACATAACAAGGCTGCTGCGGGCAATCTTGGTGTTGAGAAGATAGCGCAGGAAAGCATGCAGTTTGCTGTTGGCACACGATCCACTGCTATCTGATGTAGTTTTGTGTTTACTCCTTGAAGTGTAAGACGCATCTCAGGTGTGCATGGAATAACATCTGAAGGAGATGTGTGTCCCTTGAGAGCAGAAAACAATGGTGAGAGTTCAGAGGTTGAAACTGCTAAAGAAGTTCTAGCCCAGTTTAACTGTCCCAAGAGATGCTGCAACTGCACCAAGGTAAAAGACTCTGGGATGACTATGCTTGGCATCTCTGGCAGGGCCGCTGTTTGCAACAGTTTGTGACCTAAGTAATGGAATGGAGCAGTACGCTGTACCTTTTCTGGGGCAATGCAAAGCCCAAAAGAGTTCAGGATGCGCGTAAGATGCTCTATGTGATGCTCTGAGACCTTTTCTCCATGGATCAAGATGTCATCCATGTAATGGCAAACCTGTAGAGCTGGATACTGTGCTCTAAAAGGCTGTAGTGCTTTATCAACAAAGGCTTGACAAAGAGTTGGCGAATTCACCATGCCTTGAGGTAGGACCTTCCAAGAGTACCTGGAAGCTGGCTTTGTGTTGTTGAACACAGGCAAAGTGAAGGCAAACTTCTCTTGATCTGCAGGCGCTAGGGGGATAGTAAAGAAACAATCTTTGAGATCGATGATAGCAAGCTGATGGTTTCTAGGAATGAGGTTGGGATTAGGAAGTCCACATTGAAGAGGGCCCATTGGAATAATCCTTTCGTTGACTTTTCTTAGATCTTGTAGAAGACGCCATTTTCCGCTCTTCTTTTTTATGATGAATATTGGTGTGTTCCAAGGGCTATTAGTAGGTTGCACACGATCTTGAAGTAGTAGCTCTTTGATTAGGACCTCTGCTGCAGCGAGCTTTTCTGACGTCAGCGCCCATTGGTCGACCCAGACCGGGGGTCCTTCCTTCCATGTGAGTGGAAGTGCATGAACTGGCGCTGATGCAAAGGCCCACATCAAAAATGCGTGTGGATAACAGTTCTTGCTTTAGACAACAAGTCTCTACCCCATAGGGTGATAGGTACATCCATAACAAGTGGACGAAGCTGTACTTTAGAACCTGAGTCTGACTGGAAGGTAATCGGATGCACGCTCTGGTGAGCGGGTTCGAAACCTCCGACTCCAAAGACTTCTTGAGTGATGGTTGTTGCCCATTGGTCAGGCCAATCCTTCCTGGCGATAACTGTTACATCTGCGCCAGTATCAAGGAGACCTTTGACCTTGCGTCCACCCATTTCTAGGACGAGGTGAGGGCGTTCCTCTGTAATCTTGATTAGTGCCATTGCTGCCTGAGGAGGCAGGGATTCCACAGGAGTTGTAGGTGTGGATGTAAGCAAATAGAGTCTGGCAATCTCTAAACCTTTCGCTAGGACACATGGAACTGTTGAAAATCCTGGAATGAGTAGTTGTGATGAATCTGTGATACGAACCAATCCTGCAGTCAAGGTGACTGTGGCAGGAAGGCGATCAATCCTAGGCAGAATCAGACATACTGAAGTGTCTGGAAATGGACCACGAATGGATGTTGGCAATTGCTGAGCAAACCATGGATTTGAAAAGTAACAGTCCTCTGTTAAGAAAAGTGGAATGCCTGGAACAGAAGCTTCTTCTTGTTCTCTGGCAGTCTCTGAAGACATCTTTCTGGCAACAGATTTTGGGCACTGTTGAAGTTGGACAGCTTCCAAGCTGCTCTGCGTTGAGTTGGCAGATCTGAGGTTCTTCTATGGAAGAAGACTGAAGATGATGCTGAGGCTGGCAGCTTTCAGGTGGCCTTGCGTTGAGCTTGCAAACTTTAAGCTCTTCTGCTATTGATGGTGGTTGGCATTGCTGATGCTGCTGGCACTCAGGCACTTGTGCATTAAGTTGGCAAACTTCTTCTTTTGAAGTAGGCTGTTGAAGCTGTTGCTCTTGGCAATTTTCTGGTTGCTGTAAGTTAAGCTTGCATGCTGGAGGTTGTACAAAGGTGTGGACATTGTTAGCTGGAGTGATGCTTGAATTCCTTTGAAGAGGAGTTGGCTCACTCACTTGCATTTTCTGAACACATGGAAAGTGATCATCAGCTGGATAGCAACTTGCACAACGCTGTTTCACCAAGGGCAAATGTCCTTCAATGGTA
>OFHU01004674.1:0-183567 GCA_900245905.1 Lacerta viridis
TTTTTATAAATGTATATTTCAACATCTTTTTCATCTCATTATATATCATTTCCCAAGAAGTTTTTTTCCCCACTTTCTTACATTCCCACCACATGTGATAAAACATTCCTTCTTTTTCTTTACATTTCCAGCATTTATTACTTACTGTATTTTATACATTTTAGCAAATTTCACTGGTGTAATATACCATGTATACATCATGCTTTGAAAGAAAATATAATTAAAATGATGTATAGGACCCACACTTCTTGTGCTGGTTGTGCCACCAAAGAAAGGCCCTCTGTATATGCTCAGGAGCACCCTTTCTCTTGATATAAAAGCATCAAACCACATAATAATGGCCTCAACAGACCAGGCCAGTGGCCCTTCTAGTCCAGCATCCTGTTCACACAGGGGCCGGCGACCGTATGCCTCTTCCGGAAAACCCTGCAAGCAGGACCCGAGTGCAAGAGCAGCACTCTCCCCTCCTGTGGTTTCCAGCAACTGGTATTCACAGATATCTCTTACTCCAACTGCAGAGGCAGAGTGTTGCTGCTGCGGCTAGAAGCCACCGAGAGCCTTTTGAATTTGTCTCGTCCTCTTTTAGAGCCCTCTATTTCATGGACATCATGTGGCAGGGAGTTCCATAGTTAAACTCTGCTTTCTTTCCTCTGCCCCGAATCTTCCCACATTCTGCTACAGTGAATGCTCATTACAACAGAGAGAGAAAAAAGAACTTTCCTGTCTCCACTTGCTCATTTTTATAAGCTTCTACCACATTGCCTCTTCCTGTTCTTTTGTCTAAACCCAAAAGGCCCCGACGCGGCCAGATTTCCTCCCAGCGGAGCGTCTCTCCATCCATCCCCGGGATCGTTTGCCCTTTTGCAAAGCATCAAAGCCCATTATGCATTCATTTAAATATTAATAAACTGCACTTCATAAATAAAAAATAACCAGGTGGCATATGACATTAAAGACAACAGCAACCCATAATCTTACCAGTATAACGTTCAGTAAAAAACAACAACAACAGCTCCAGGTTAGCAAAAACTGAGTGGTAAAAGAAATGTCGTCTTCCCTAGGCCAAATCGTACAGGTTTCCTGTTTGCCAGGACTTGGTCTTTCAGTGTGGCAGCAAAAGTTACACTTTGGAACTCCCTGCCGGTTGATATCAGGAGGACGCCTTCAACACACTCTTTTCAACGCCTGATAAAAACATTGGACAAACATTTAGAAAGCCGATGAGAGCTTGAATCTGTTTTTATTCTTATTTTAATTATTTTGGAAAGTTTTAGGTGATTGTCTCTTATTGATAATTTCATTGTTTTATCTTTTATTGGGGTTCCCCCACCCTTACAATCAAGCGATATATATATATATATATATATATATATATATATATATATATATATATATATATATAGATATAGATATAGATATAGATATATATATATATTTAAAGCAGTGTGGTGCAGTGGTTAGAGTGTTGGACTAGGACCTGGGAAAGACATGGGTTCCAATCCCCTACTCAGACCCGAACTTCTCTGGGTGACCTTGCGCTGGTGATTGCTTCTCTCAGCCTGACCTGCCTCACAGGGTTGCTGTGGGGTGCTAAATGAGGAAGGGGGAGAGGCATGTACGGCAGGGGGGCTATAAATGCAACTATAGAAATGTCATTGACATTCCTGCTTTTGCAATCTGCTTCAGGGCTCAGAGAGTTGTGCCGCTAATGTTGGACCAAGAGCGAAGGGAGTACGTCCCGGGTAGGACCTTAAGGCCTCAAATAATAACTTTTTGGAGGTCCCGAGCCACAAGGATGCCTAGGTTGGCTTCAACTAGGGCCAGGGCCTTCTCAGTACTGGCCCCGACTTGGTGGAACAGTCTGTCACAAGAGACCAGGGCCCTGCGGGATTTGGCATCTTTCCGCAGGGCCTGCAAGACGGAGCTGTTCCACCTGGCCTTTGGGTTGGTTTCAGTTTAACCCTGATGTTTCATTCTTTTGGTGTGGTTGGTGGGCTACTTAAAAATGAGGCTGCAGTCTAGATTAAATTTTAAATTGTATTTTAATCTGTATTTTAATGAATTGTTTTATGTTTTTGTTGTGATTTTATTGGTGTTAGCCGCCCTGAGCCCGGTTTGGCGGGGAAGGGCGGGGTATAAATAAAATTTATTATTATTATTATTATTATTAGAAATCGTTTTTTTCCCCGGCACATCATGTGGCAGGGAGTACCACAGGCTTCTGTCCTGGATGACAAGGAGACGGCAAAGTGGAAATGAGTTTTCCCACAGCAGTTCGGAAAGGTGGCAAGAAATGCCATGCCCATTTGCAAAGGCAATAAATTCCAGGCAATGCAAATCCAGCAAATTCCACGCAATGCAAATAAAAAGAGCGCATTTTCCCACCCGCTCTCTAATTGGGGGTTGACCAAAACCTAGCAGACCTGAGAAACTCCCCTCCCCACATACCCTTCCCTCTGCAAATGGGGCTCAGCCCAGCATCTCTTTCAATAACACCGCCCAGCACCGATGGGAAAATCCTGAATGGGGAAAAGGCGACGGAGGATGCCCCCCCCCGGCGTGCTTGCATATTCATGAGCAGGGGGCGGGGCGAGGCAGGAGGGGGCGGGGCGAGGGCAATAAATAGGATCCCTGCCTCTCCGGCAGCCTCTTTCCCTTTGCACCAGAGGAGGATCCGCTCTGAGCATCCTTGCAAAGAAGGCAGCTTTTTTTTTGCGCCTGCCTCTCTTTCTCTTTCTCTCTCTCTCCAGGTAGCTCTCCTTCTCCCTGGGCATCCTTGTTGGGGGGAGACCTCCGAGGATCAGCCCCCTATTTCCTCACTCTGCCCCCTTTCTCTGGCTTCTTAGCGGGCTGCTCCTCTCCCCTTGCCAGGATCTGACCATCCCTTTTGAAGCCCACCCACCATGGCCGTCGAGAAGGAGAAGAAGACCTGCGGGCAAGTCATGACGGAGTGGAAGGAATTTATATGGAACCCGCGCACGCATCAGTTTATGGGGCGCACCGGGAGCAGCTGGGGTGAGCCTGTCTGCCTGGGTTTTTTTTTGGAGGGGGGGCGCACACAGGCAGGGAGTGGGGTGGGGGGGCTGATACTGCATCTTGAGCCTGCCCGCCTCCTCCTCCTCCTCCTCCTCCTTCCCCATGGCAGGATTTAATGACAAGATAGTTCAAGGACTCCTAGCCAAGGGAGATTATTTAAAGGGGGAGATTAGTGGAGATGGGGGGCGGGGGAGAGAGAGCAGGGCCACGAAAGGGATTATTTTAGGGATCGGATGGGGGGGGGACTATGAGAGCCACAGCTGAAAATAGGGGTCCCCTCCTTGGAAAGAGATTCTGAATATTATTATTTCTCCCCCTTATTTATTTATTTTTAAAAGGGGGCATCGCCCTGTAAGATTTTGTTCCTCGGTTTTTGAAAGAGAGGGGCGCTTTTGGGTGGGTTATGTAAGTTTTGTGATAGGAGTGTGGGGGGGGGGACGGTCTTTCTGGAGGGGAAAATGGGAAATTTCTCTAACAGATAGTCCTTTTTGGGGGGGAATTAGATAAAAAAGGAGGGAGTTGTGATGGGTGATGCGATCCTGGATGGGGGGGCATGCAGTTATGGCGGATTGCTGGAGTGCCGCCACCACCCCCCCCGAAAAGGGAAACTGCAGACCTTGGGTAAAATAGGAAATGCAAGGGGGGGAATTGGGTCTCATGTGGATTTTGTTAGGGGAGGGTGATTAATATGGCAAGGGCCCTTGTGAGAGATTTCAGTAGGGGTTTATTAGGCGTCTACATTAAAAAAAATTAAAAATAAAAATCTATACCTGTATATGTTATAGATTAGTATTTAGGGTTGAAGGAAAGCAGGGGCACTGGAATTCAAACAGGGCCCCCACTTGTAAAATAATTCTCAATTTTTGAATTTGAAGGGGTTTTGTTTTTTTTGAGATGATCTATGTCCTTTATTAGCAGCCAAGGCTGTTCCCCAAAAAGGAAAGGGGGGAAACACATTGGGTTATTTACACCCTGGGCAAAGCACCCCCAAATAAACAACCCATCGCCACCCAGGCCATGAAGTGAAATTTTAAGATGGATAGAACTGTCTGGTGCAGCTATGGATTTCCCCTGGGATAGAGTGGAAATGGAGAGGATCTCACCTTTGCAATGTTCTAGAAGGAGGGTTGATAAAACAGGGGGAAGGGGTGTATCTGGTTCTTTGGTCAAAGATTGACCCCCCCCAAAAAAAAACCACACAAACATAACCTGCAAAACCGAGAGATCCGAGACTGTTAGACATGCAGTGGTCATGAACGCAGGTGCAGAAGAAGATTAATCTTGGGGGTCGCGCTGCAGTTTTTACGAATTGGGAGGGGGGACTGGCACAGCACCCCTTGGAGGTGGCAGATTTGGGGGGGGGAATGTGTGTGTGTGTGTGTGTGTGTGTGTGTGTATGTGACAGACATTAAAAGAGCTAAAAGACCCCAGTTTGAAAGAACAGACCAGAGCGTGGAGTCAGCCCAGGAAGCAAAATCATTATATGCTTCGAAGAAAAAAAATCCTGGGGGGTATTTGCTGTGTTTGGGGTGGGGGTGGGTGGGGAGGAGAAGTGGGGTGTCTAGGGAGGCAGAGGCACTGCGTCTTTGAAGATTTGGGGGGGCGATCATTTGCTCAGGATGAGAGGCGATATTAAATGTGTGGGGGAAATGTGGCAGTAATGATAGAGTGGAATAGGCCTGAAATATATATATATATATATTGGGGGGGGGGGTTATGGTCCCAGCTATCAGGTCCTTTATAGGTTCTGTGGGCAAAAAAAAAGAGGGCAGAGATTGTATGGGGCTTTCTGTTTCCTGATGCTCTTGTTTCTTGGGGGGGATGACGGTAGGCTCTCTCCTCCCCCACCCCCCCAATTTTTGATATTGATTGATGCAAGGAAGAAGGTGGGCGGCAGCCGAGGCCGGAGCAGCAGGAAAAGTAGGTCATTATTTGCCTTCTGTGGAGTTGGCTTGCGAAGCCCCCCCCCCACCGCCTGCCCAGTCTGTCAACAAGCGCGCACCCCCCCAGTCTCCTGGCACCAGAGAGAGAGGAGGGGGATTTGCCATGGCTGCAAAACAGCCTCTGTTGCTTTGTCCTGCTTTGAAAAATAACCAGGCTTGCAAAACGTTGATTAAAATGCCCCCCCCCACCTTCCTTGGCAAAAATGTGCTGGTTTCCATCATCTGTATGCCGCCCCCCCAATAAAAATTAGATGCATTTCCAAATATGTTTTGAGCAACGGACCCTCCCTTCCAATTGTAACCCCCTTGATCTGTGAGACAGTCGATTTATAGATCTCTCTCTCTCTCACTCACTCCCTGCCCCCCCCCCCCCGCCAGCAAGCTGACATTATGAGATTCCTTCTTCAAACCACCCCTGTAAATGTGGCCTGGCCTTTTTAGATCTCCCACCGCAGATCCTTGAACTCTGGGAATTCTCCCCTTTGCAGACTTCCTAACCCCCCCGCCAAGTCTGTGTACCTCTTGATTTCTCTGTCCCCCCCAAATTTTACCCACCTTACTGGCACCCCCAAGTTGCCCTTTTTGGGGTGGGGGGCAATTGCAACAAGGTGCGGATGGCTGGCAAGCTAGCTGGTGGTTCCAATTGGGAATGAGGCAGCGGAATAATTTCTGGAGGGTGAGAGGAAAGAAAATTGGGGGGGGAGAAGGACTCCCCCCCCCCGCCGTTCGACAGAAGTCCAACCTTTGGGTCTGTCGCATTGCAACTCCTGAGGAACCTGGCAAGCTTTCCTTCTCCCTTGGAAGCCTTGTTTGCCTGTAGGAAAAATTCCTTTTCCCAAAGCTTGCAACCTCTCTGTCAGGCTCTGGGGGGCCCCCCATGCCCTCCCCACAAATCAGCCCCCCCTCTCTCCTTGCTTTTGTCATATCCCACAAGTCTCCTACTCTCTAAACTCCAGCTCGAATCTCTTGCAGTTTTCTGAAAATTGCAGCATCTCTGGTTCAACAGCAGCATTTTCTGCTCTGGGTTTTTGTGTGTGTGTGTGTGTGGGGGGGGTCCCCTTTGATTGTGAAACAAAGCTGCGTTGATAATCTGGTTCCCTTCCCCCCACTCCACCCCCTCCCCCAAATGGTGGTCTTTCCCTTTTATTGCAATTTACGACTTTCTGCTTTTATGCGCTCTTGGGGGGGAGGTGTGTGGGGTGGTTTGGGGGAACCTGCTTGGCACAAGACCCCCCCCCCGAGCCTGGCTTGCATTTCACTGATGGAACCTCACCCCACTGCAGTAGCTGAGGAAAGGAGGCCAAGATCTGACAGCACTTTTTTGGGGGGGGGGGAGTTCCCATCTCAGTTGCCTTTGGCACCGCAGAGCGAAGACATTGGCAAGGGGGGAGAGAGAGTTGGCGCAGCCTTCGCCCTGTCTAATACAGTTGGCAGAGGAGACATCGCTGGCTCGATTTCTCTCTCGATGGGGCAAAAGGCAGTCTTTTTTTGGGGGGGGACACCATTCCCAAGTGGGTTTTTTTTGCTGATTTGAAAGCATTTTAGCGGCAGGTGAAAAGGATGGAAGCTTCGCTTGCGGGGTTTACTCTAGGGGAGAGAAGCAGTTATCTCCGTAATAAGGGATCTGTTGAGGGTTAAGGAACCTCATCACAGTCAGATGTGTGCCCCCCAGGCCCACCCCATGGTGCCAGGAAGTGGAAGGAAACAGGAGCAGGAGGGTGAGTTTTGGTGCAGAATGAGGGCAGTCGATATCGGACACCCCCCCCTAATATCGGGGTGCTCCTTAGGCAAAAGATCTGGGGTGGGTGAGCCTGAAAGAGTTATGGGGTCTTCTCTAGGGTGGAAATGAGGCTTGATATTTCAGCTTTGGGTGAGGGAGAGAAGACCCACACGACAAGCAATGGGTGCTCAGGATATTAATCCGAGACAGTCAGTTTGCGATAGTGGAGGTGTCTAGTTGTGAGTGGTTTTTCGGCGTGAAAAGGATCTGGGGGGTGGACGGACGGTAGGAAGCCTGATTTGAGGGGCTGGACATTTCTGGAACTAGAAGGAGGGCATTTGGGGGCTCATGGCAGGATTTGGCCAAGCACGGGGAGGTTGGGGGGGCGGGAGAGACAGGGCAAGGCAGGTGCTTAAATGTAGCAAAGAGAGAGAATGTGGAGGAAGGTGGTAAAAGGGGGCTACGTGGAGGAAGGTGGAGGAAGGTGGTAAGACATTGGGGGGGCTACCTGTGGATAATTTGGAGGGGCTGTTTAGAGGGCGGGGGAAGAGACAGTGGATTCTTCGAGGGAGTAAAAAAACCATCATTTTTGTAATCTAATTGTAATTTTGTAATCTAGTTTCTGGGAATATACAAGAATTTTTGGGGGGTGTGTGGAAGTTTTTTGGGTATCAGGCAAAGCCAAACGCCGAAAGGAGGGACAGGCACATTTCTCACAAAAATGGCCAGGAGTGGCGAGCTTGCACGTTCTGCCTTATATCTTGGGTTCTACAAATGCTATAAATGCATTATAACGAAAAGCTGGGGATCTGGGGGGTTGTGTTTTTGTTTGGGGAGGGGGGGACAGGCTCCCCCTCTGTGGATGTCCATATTTCTTCTGTTCTCCTTCTGATCTTGCTCAGCTCTGATCTGTGTATATATATATTTGGAGAGAGAGCAAGAACTCCAGACACAGCAAACAGGATTATCTCGCAACCCTTGTCTGTCAGCTCAGCTTTGGCCTTGCAAGGCCCAGAGGTTCTGGAGTTAATGTCTTGCAAGCTGCAGGCATCACAGCTTCTCTCTCTCTCTCTGTCATTGGAGACGATGCTTCAGAAGTGCACTTTATTTCTTATTTATTGCACTGGCATCCCAACTCTCCTTCCTGCCCCCCCCTTCCTCCGGAGAGCTCAAGGCGGTGTGTACATGGTTTCCCCCTATCCCCATTCAATTGCACAACAACCCTGCGAGGTAGGCTGGGCCCAGAATGACAGTGACTGGCCCAAGGGGGCTGAGTGTGTGTGTGTGGGGGGGGGGGATCTGAACCCTGCTCTTGCGTAGTCCGACTCTCTAACCCAGGGGTCAGCAAACTTTTTCAGCAGGGGGCCGGTCCACTGTCCCTCAGACCTTGTGGGGGGGCGGACTATATTTTGATAAATATAATAATATGAACGAATTCCTATGCCCCACAAATAACCCAGAGATGCATTTTAAATAAAAGGACACTTTCTACTCATGTAAAAACACGCTGATTCCCGGACCGTCCGCAGGCCCGATTGAGAAGGCGATTGGGATGGATCCGGCCCCTGGGCCTTAGTTTGGGGACCCCTGCCCTAAACTATAGCTTGTTTAGTGTACACGTAAATCCAGCACTGGGCACAGGTGGATTTCTAGCTTTGCCATTGCCTGTCCACATCATCCAAGGTGTGCAAAATGAGTGAAGCCTTAGTTTGGGGACCCCTGCTCTAACCACTCACCGCACTACTTGATGCCTGTGGAGGTGAAGGGAGGTCCAAGTCCAGGATTGGTTCTTGAGTAAATTTAAGCGTTTAAAGGGTCTCTGTGTGTTGAAAAAACGCCGCAGGATGACCCCTAGACCCCGCTGCCAGGACTTGCTTATTTTAACACTCAGCTGAGAGCGCTGGGGGGGGGGGTTGCAGGTTGCGCTGTGGGTTCCTGATACAAATTTGCCCTGAGATTTACTGAGTTTGGCTCTTTGAATTGCCTGGTGAGTTTCAAACAAATAGGGATGTATTTGAAACAAAGCATTGGGCAACTCTGATATTATCCTAAGTGTCTCCTTGTTTTCATACACAAGTTTGAGGCTCTTGCACACAAACACAAGGTGTTTCTGTCCCTCTTTGCCTCTATGTTTACTTTCTGACTGCCGAATTGTGTCTCTTGCCTTTGGCCCATGATGGCTCCTTCTGATAGCCTGCTTATTCCAGCTGTGTGGCCTACATTGAATGAAGGTGTTGCAACTTGGATCTGGGATTCCTGTGGGTCGGAGTCTCTCGCCGGGTGGAGTCTGTAGCTAATCACTTCCTCTTGGCCTCAGTTCCCCAATCTGTGAAATGGGAACAGCGACCCACTTCAGTAAATTACATAGTAAACGGAGAGCTCCGCTGACCTGAGCTCAGAGTCATCTTTGGGATTTATGCAACTACTTGTTTCCACAAAAGGGCCTGTGCTCTGGAGGAGCTTGCAACGTCTTAGGAGACCTAGGTGTAAACTTTGAGTAAATGCAGTGCGATTCCAGAGAACGGCTTGGATCCCTCCTGGGTTTGTATGTCAGGCCGAAGGCTTCAGTTTGCAAGCCCACAGCCTGGACTCTGGCCTTTTTTTCCTTCGCTGACTGTTTTGGGAGACTCTCCTTGTCTTAAATAATGAGATAAGGAATAGTTGGAAGTTAATTAAAAAACAAACAAAACCCCTGATCATTGGCTCCAGGGGGATTAAAAAAAACCCAACCCGGTTACTTGAATGTTCAACCATGTTGTCAGCAGTATTTTTGCCTTCCATCTTCTGAGTCTTCACAGCTAAGATTTATGCTACAAATTAGCAGAGTGACTGTAAAGTTGACCACCTTTTGCACTTTTCGGGGGATTCCAACTGATTATGAATATCCCCCCCTTCCTCCATGCATTTGCCTAATCCCCTTTTGAAGCCCCCCTCCCAAGTTGTTGGCCATCTTGTGGCAGGGAGTTCCATAGTTCAGCTATGCACCGTGAGATTAAGGGCCCTGCCCACTGCAAACTCCTTGTGCCTCCTCAAATTTGAGGGGTGCTCCCCCCAACTCCTGCCACCCCACACTTTCCCCTCCCTATGGTGGAAGAACCCCGAAGATTTGAAAAACCGAATACTGTAGCTGGGAATCTGCGGATTTAGGGAGGTGGAAGTGTAGGGAAGCAGGAGGGAGGAGATTGAGGGTGAATTAAAGGAGACCCAGATGGGCTCGCAATCCACATTAAGCAGAAAGGTACCACTGAGGGAGAGCCCCTGGGCTGTAGTAGGAGGGTTTGCCTAGCAGTGGAGGAGAGAGCCATTTGGAGAGGAGAGGAGGGAGATGATATTAGGGGCAGGTCTGTTTTGGCCGGCGTTGGGACTTTTCAACGAAGAATATACCGTATTTACTCGAATCTGGGATTTAGAAACTGAGGTTCGGGGCCTGGGGAGCGTTCGAAACGTGCCCGTCACATTTTGCCATTGGCCACTTGCGACCAAATGAAAATGTTCCTTTTTGGAGTTTCAGGCAGGGAGGGTATCTCCTAGCTGGACCGGGAGATTATCGTGGAATTGGGAACCCTGAGGGTCAACTAGCCCAACCCCCTGCCATGCTGGAGTCTTTCGTCCAATGTGGGGCTCGAACCCATGACCCTGAGATTAAGATTCTCCTGCTCTACCAACCGAGCTGTCAAGAATTGATCCTAGGGCTTTCTGCAGGCGCTCTCCCCTATGCAACACGCATGCTAAAGGAACATCAAAGATTGGGGGAGGGGGTTTCCAGGGGTTCATTGCAGCCCCCCCTTTTAATTCCCTGGCCCTAAAGTCTGCCAGCCATGGATAGCCCAGCTGCCCTCCCGCTGAACCTCGTGGGACTGTGCCGAGGGTGGGGGGTGGGGGGCAATCTCGGGTTTCCTTTGCTTCGTCAATCATCTAATTAAATTGGCACAACGCCCTTGTGGATCTAGCGAGGCAGGTGCTGCAAAGGGAAATTTCGGGATGGGCGGAAGATGTTACGATTTCGTAGGCGTTTCAAAGGCAGGGCAGATTTTCAGGCTCTTTCTGGAGCGACCTTTGTCGAACCGGCGCTCCTTTTGGACTGTGAATATTTTTCACCGGGTTTCAAAGGCAGGGCAGATTTTCAGGCTCTTTCTGGAGCGACCTTTGTCGAACCGGCGCTCCTTTTGGACTGTGAATATTTTTCACCGGAAGTTCTTTTAATCTGGATTGTGTTATTTGACATTTGTGTGTGTGTGTTGAACCGCTTTGAGATTTGTTCTTTAAAATATGAAGTGGTATAGAAATGAAATATAATAACAATACTACTAACTAACTAACTAACTAAATAATATTCAATGAGATAACTTGCTGTGGCAACCGAAACCTAGCTTTAAGGTTTGCGATTAGCTCATATATCTGAGTTTCTAACGCTGGTCGCAGACCAAAATGGCAGTTCTGGGTGGAGGCTGGCAAGTCCCAATAGCCCTGGAGAGCGCCAGGTTGGCGAAGGCTGTTCTACAATGTTCATTTGCAGGCCTATTTAAGAACAGCATCCCCTCTGGAAGGGGGGAACATGAGGTGGGGGCTGATAAGAAAACAGAATGGGGGCCAATCCTAATGGTTATAGTTTTTGGACCTCACTGCCTGACTCTCTTTCCTCAATTTAATCTATTTCCCCCCCCCCTTCCTGCCCCACCTGCAGCTCTGATCCTGTTGTTCTACCTCGTCTTCTACGGCTTCCTCACGGCCCTCTTCACCCTCACGATGTGGGTGATGTTGCAGACGGTGGACCAGTTTAACCCCAAATACCAGGACCGCCTCTCCATCCCAGGTGAGGCCTTGGATTCCAAAATTCACCTGCGCTGTGCGGCCCAGGAAAGAGGATGCAGATCGCGCACAGAGTCCCCGCAGGCAGAAAGCAGATGCAACAAGGAGAGGGGCTCTAGCCTGGCGTTCTCCCTGAGGTGTTAGCTTTCTGCTTGAAGGGTGGTTTTCATATGGGTGGTGCTTTGTGGAGAGGGGCATGGGTTCGCTGCAACCTCCAACGCAGTGGGCGGGTGGGTGCGTCAGGCAAAAATCAGGGTTTTTGCATGAGGCACTGGTGTCTAAAGAAGTGCCTGGCCTTTGAAGAATCGTAGAGTTGGAAGGGACCCGGACGGTCATCTAGTCCAACCCCCTGCAATGCAGGAATCTCAGCTAAAGCACCCATGGCAGATGGCCATCCAGCTTGCCTAGGAACTGCACAAATGTGCAGAATCTGGCTAGGGTCATTCATTGAACTCTGTACATGCTCAGAGATGCGGGTGTTCTCAGGTGAAAGGTCCCCTTCTCGCCCCACGGTACCACCAAAATAGAAAAGAAGGCTAACACTTCAGACTTAAAAGCTTGTTTTGAAAGTCGCTTCCTCCTGCATGGAGCCCTGGGAGGGGAGGTTGAAGCTGTTAAACGGGCTATTCTCGGCACTCTTGCAAACTACAACCCCCAGGATCCTTTGGGGCAAGCCCTGGCCGTTTACAGGGATGTGTAAACCCAGTGTGGATATGCCCTCCAAAGTCCTTTTCAAGCCCAGCTGCTTGCTAAACTGGCTTAAATTAGGGGCTCCCCACTGGTCTTAGCTTGTCACACATGAGGGGTTTACTGGGGCCATCTAGTCTGACCCAAAGATCTTTCCCGCCAGATGGGAGTTGTAGTCCAGAACACCTCCAGGTGGCCTAGTAGACCGCAGCTGGCTTGAAGAGGTGGCCCCCTGGTGTTGGCAACACTTTATCCAACTTTTGCCTCCTTGCCAAATAGCTGGTTTCTCCGATGAGAGAAATAGGCAAGTTTCTGGTCCTCAGCGAGGAGTGTGGGCAGGCGAAGTGCCGAAACTCAACCGTTTCTCTCTTTTTCTCCCTCCCTGCCCACTGGCGGCTTCTTGACCACTTCTCAGGCGTGATGATTCGCCCCAAGACGGACGCACTGGACATCACTTACAACATGAGCCAGACTGAATCCTGGGAGGAATATGTGAGGATGCTAAATAAGTTTTTGGAGGGTAAGTAAAATGGGGGAAGGAGCAACACCTTTCTGCCTAATGATGCTAATTAACCACTTAATTAGGAACAGGGATGGAATGGCTGCATGCCCCCCTTTTCCAAGCTTTTGCAACATTCCCTGTATCCATCCTTTCTCAAACGTGCGTCGCCGGATGTTGTTGGACTACAACTCCCATCATCCCTGGTCCTGGGAGGAATGGATGATGGGAGTTGTAGTCCAACAACACCTGGGGACCCACGCTTGAGACAAGCGTGCGCAGCTGATGCCCCCTAGAGGTGGCAGGTGTGAAAAATGAGCTGGGCGCATTAACCGGTGGAACTCCTTGCTGGGTGAAACTCCACAATGCCCTTTCCTTTCAGCCAGGTGCATATATATATATATATATATATATATATATATATATATATATATATATCTCCCCTGCCTTCGGTTTCCTCCAAGGGGCTTTCCACGCTCTTATAAAATCAGACGTAATTTAAAATATACCGGAATCCTTTGCAGATTGTCAATTGGGGGTGGTGGTGTCTTGCCTGACGCTACGTGTGGAAGAGGCGGCAGAGCAGAGAGTGGATTTGCAAAGATCTGAGCAGTGCAGGAAACTGCCCTAGACTCCAAGACGGTGTCCATCTAGGCCAGTGCTGTCTACACTGACGGGCAGCAGCTTTCCAGGTTTCAGACGAGAAACGAAACAATCAAATAGGCGCGTAGAACAATGCAGTCGCAAGTAGTTTAAAATAGCAATCTCCAAGTAAAAGGCTATCTTATTATCAAGTCTAGTTCCAGATTGTCTTGGAAATGACGGTTCCTCCATATATGTCATAAAGGAATGCCAAATCTTATTAAAAGGTGTCTGGAGGTTGCAGCCCTTGTCAAAATCTCAAATTGTGTGTAATTTTCTCCATTAGATCTGTATGCCAGAGCAATGCGAGGATAGTATTTTTAAAAAGGGTCTCGCTATAAAATGCAAAGTGCTTTTTGGAGCCGGCGGCTGCAAGCATTATTTAGCCCTTTTTGATCTGTGCTTCAGTAGGCATCTGGACTGTCGATTCCCACTTGTTAGTGGATGGGGAACGGCTTCAAAGACACGGTTTCTGCACCACAAACAGCCCCCACCAAACCTCATTAAGATTGAACCTGGCCTGTTTGATCTGTCCCATCAGAAGGATGATGGTTTTTAAAATTCGTTTTAGTCTGCGTACGGTGGTGCACCTGCAGTCCTTCCAGATGATGTTTTGCGGCCAGCCTTTATTTATTTGCCTCTGCCTACAAGACATTTTTTACATGGTGAGATGTGGAGGCAATCGGCCCTGTCTTGGATGTGTTTTTAAAAGGGGCTTGGGGTGGGGGGAAATATTAAATGAAGACAGTAACAACAATGGCCTACCTCGCAGGTTTATTGCGCTGATAAAAATGAAAATCCTGGGAACTGTAGTTTATCCCCTCGTAGAACTACATTTCCCAACACCATCGGCAAACTATACTTCCCAGGATTGGGGGGCTGTGGGCGTATGAGCTTTAAAGGAAGCTCACTGCGTGACCTTGGGCCTGTCGCTCAACTCTTGGCCTAACCTCACAGGGTTGTTGTGAAGCATAAAACTGGGCTCCTTGGAGGAAAAGTGAGATAAAATTTTTACAAGTACCCTCGCTCGGCTGCTACGCCAGAATCGTCTGCTGTGGAGTCTCAAAAGGGTCTTTCCCTACCATGGAGCGCCCCCCCCCCGGACTGGGTCAAGGAGATGCTCTGTCGCCGAGCTACGTTTTCCTCCTCCTGCATGGCCGGGGGTTGGACTAGATGACCCCTAGGGGCCCCTTTCAAACTCTACGATTCCTCCTTCTCTTGCAGCTTATGACAACGCCAAGCAAGTGGCCAGCAACCGGGACTGTATCCCGGGGCAGTACAACGAGCAGGTGGACAACGGGGTGCTGAACTACCCAAAGACGGCGTGCCAGTTCAACCGAACCATGCTGGGCGAATGCTCAGGCCTCAACGACACCACTTACGGGTACCGGGACGGGCGACCCTGCATCCTTGTCAAGATGAACCGGGTAGGTGGACCCTGCGGATAAGCCCTGACTCCTCTGTCGGTTGAGGGTCTGTTCAGTCTGCAGAAGGGAATAGTAACGGGACGCGGGTGGCGCTGCGGTCTAAACCACAGAGCCTAGGGCTTGCCGATCAGAAGGTCGGCAGTTCGAATCCCCGCAACTGGCTGAGCTCCCGTTACTCGGTCCCAGCTCCTGCCTACCTAGCAGCACGAAGTGCAAGTAGATAAATAGGTACCGCTCCGGCGGGAAGGTAAATGGCGTTTCCGTTCGCTGCTCTGGTTCACCAGAAACGACTTAGTCCTGCTGGCCACATGACCCGGAAACTGTCTGCGGACAAACGCCGTCTCCCTCGGCCTATAGAGCGAGATGAGCGCCGCAACCCCAGAGTCGTCCGCGACTGGACTTAACAGTCAGGGGTCCCTTTACCTTTAATCATTTATTACTTATACCCCGCTCATCTGGCCGGGCCTCCCCAGCCACTCTGGGCAGCTCCCAACAGAATATTAAAAACACGATAAAAGACTCGAGTTTTTCGTTATTTCCTCCTGCTCCCCGCGGGCAGGCCTGAACCGATGGATCCAAACGGCAAGAAAGGAGAACTAAACATTTGCGAGAGCTTTCTAAGACAGTGGAACGGACTCCCTCAGAAGGGGGCAGCCCAGGCAAGAGCTGAGAACTGCGGTCCCTATAATGATGATGATTATCATCATCATCATCCCCACATCTGAGGATTAGAAGGATAGGTCCCAGGAGCGCATAAAAAACCTTTTCTTCTGTGGAGATGGGGAGGAATTCTCTTGCCGGTTCTGTTGAATAGCAGCCTTTGCCGACCCGGTGGTTTTGAACTATAACTCCCTTGGGAGTTGTAGCGCGAAACCACCGGACAGCACTAAGTCGGTGAAGGCTGGGGTTTTGAAAACAGAAGTGTCAGCCTTTCCCAGAGTGGGGCAAATGCTTCCCCGTCTTTTTGTAGATGGTGGTGTCCTTTCCACACACACACACACCCCGCCCAGCTTAGTTCATTTTTTTGTGCGGCAGGGAGGGCAGAGCGAGAGCCACTTGGAGGTCCTGAACCCTCTTCTCTCCCCCCCCCCCCATCTTGTCTCTTGGCAGGTCATCAAGTTCTATGCGGGAGACGGCAAGCCCATCAATGTCTCTTGCACGGCAAAGGTAAAAGCCTCCAATCTGCCACTGCTCTGCGGGTTTTCGTCTCTCCTCCTCCTCTTCTTCCTTGTTTTTTTCTTTCTTGTTCTTTTTCATTCCGTTTCATTAACGCTCCACTTTCCCCTCTCTTCCTCCTCCTTGTCTCTTTCAAAATAAAAAATAAAAAAATTATTCTGTGCGTTCAGAGACCCCGGTCTAAGCACGAGGTAAGGTTTTAGCTCGCCAAAGCATTAGAGGATAAATCTAGAACCGTTTAGGGAGATGTTCTTTGGTGTATCCTAGAACCCTGACAGCTTTTGCTTCCTGCTCTTCCTGCAACGCTTCGGTAATATAGGGGTAGAGAACCCATATAGGGGGCCCATCACCTCTGACCCGCAAAAGTAGCCTAGCCCTCTGGAAGAACCCAGAAGTCCACATTCCCGGCTAGATTCCCAGTCGCATCCTCTTGTGCAAAACACTTTTGTGCTTGGAGGAAGTAGCTCCAAACCTTCAATACCTTGCTGGAAGTTTCAGGCTGGGTAAAAGGAAGAACTTCTTTATGCAGAGCAGAGTTATCCTATGGAACTCCTTTCCACTGGAGGCAGGGATGGCCACCAACTTGATTGGCTTTCAAAGGGGATCAGGGAGATTCCTGGAGGAGGAGAGGGCTATGGGTGGCTCCCAGCCAAGGTGGCGATGCTCTCCCATCACAATTGGAGGCAGGATTGCTTCTGGATACCAGTTGCTGGAAAATGTGGAGGGGAAGGGGTGATCTTGCGTTTGAATTCTGCTTCCAGGCATCCCATAATATGGGCATCTAGGTGGCCACTGTGAGAACAGGATAATGGACTAGATGGGCCAGCAAGTTTGTCTTATATCCCCCCAACTCAAACCTTTTGCGTGAATATCCCGCAAAAGTATTAACTTCTAAAGGGGAGACATTCTCCCTTGCCACTAGCTATGAATATTGTAGAATTCTGCTGAGTTTGCCTCTTTTTTCATGTATAGCAGGGGTAAATCCATATCGGCTGGGGTTTTTTTTGAAAATTTATCCAAGGACACTTCACAGCCTCCTGTGAAAGAATAATCCTAAAAAAATAATTGTAATCATAATTTCTTGTACCCTGCCCATGCCACTGGGTTCCCCCAGCCACTCTGGACGGCTTCTGGCAAAATGTAAGGAACACAATGAAACCTTCTGCTGTCATCCTGACCCCAGTAAATTCAGTGGACTTACATCTGAGCAGACGTGGCTTAGGACTGCAGCCTTAGTTTGTTAGGGCTGGGGGGTTATTTAAAAATGTTGATTTGTCAGCCTCTAAATTCATTTAACATAGCTATATAGGGGTCACAAAATCACGTATAAACATTTATCCAGGTCAGTTTCATCATTTGGTATCCCGATAGACATCGTGATAGCTAGCCTACCAAGGGATGGCTCAACCCCCCCCCCCCAAAAAAAAAACCCTAAGCGATATTTAACAGCTTGGACGGTGCATTTAAATACTGCTTGTCATGAAGTTAAGAACGTGGGGAACTGCCTTGTACTGAATCAGAGCATGAATCCACCTGGTTCAGCGCTGGCAGTGGCCCCCTGGGGTTTCAGAAAAGGGCCTTTCCCCCAGCCCTACCTGCAGATCCTGTCGGAAATTGAATTCGGGACCTTTGGCACGCAAAGCAGATGTTCTCCCACTCAGCAACTTCACTCTTGCTTCCTGCAGTAGTTTTTCCCTTTGTGAGCAATCAAGGCAAAACTAGTTAAAACTCTTGCGCCAAGGGATGTTGAAATTTGCCGTGCCTTTATGTCAAGCAATGTCGAACGACTTCCTTGTTTTTGCAATATGAGGAAGAGGCGGAGAGGTAGTCCGGGCTCTGAGTATCTTTTCCTTTTCGCTATCAAATCAGGGATCAGCCCCCAGCGCCCAGCTTCTGAGATTTGTCACCAGACTTGCATTCAGCTTCATCTCCAGAGCCTTTTGTTGAATTTATGAAAGCTGGAGCTTCCATATATCTTTTGTTTGAGTGTACAATTCAGATTTCCGGATGGTGCAGAATACAGTATTTTTTCTTTTTTAAAAAAATGATGTTTTACTGATTTTTCAAAAAGAGAAGAAATTTACATAAACAATATCATTTGATTTCCCCTCCCACCTTCCCTAACAAAACTTGAAGTTGTCCCGTCATTGTAAGGTAATAGAGATAGTGCAAGAAAAGGATCACGGTCGTGTAAAATACAGTCTTAATGGTCCTTGGTTTTGTTCGTTCCTCTTACGTTTTTTGTAAAATATGGCTGTCTCCCTCCTCGCACGCCGTCTGTTCATTTAGCCCTTCCTTCGTTCACTTTTTTTCTTCTTTGTCTCTTCACGCGTTCACTCTGTCTTCTTCTTCTACGTTTCTGTCTTCAGAAGAAAAAAAACCCTAAGGAAGATCTCATAGTAAGGACAACGTTGGATGCGGTTTGGGAAAAGCGGGGCCAGGGGGTGGCGGCTTTGGAGGTTTTGGAGGCTATATCTTAGTGGGAGGGGAGATTTTTGATAATTGAATGCACACAGTGGATGGCAGAAGAGTTGAATGGGGCAGCAAGTGAGCACCGGGAGTGGGGGGCAGAATGATCATTGGTGTAGCCAGCCAATAGGAAAGGGAGATATCATAGTTAGTGAAAGTGACTTTGGAATAGTGAGCGTAAGGTGAATGGGGGTGGCATGTTGCTAGCCGCATGTCAGGGAGGGGGGGAGGGATAAAATATGTATTGACCCCCCCCCTCTTTTCTTCTCCCACAGAAAGAGGAGGATGCCCAGAAACTGGGGGAGATAGCAATGTTCCCTCCCAATGGAAACATTGACCTAATGTACTTTCCTTACTACGGCAAAAAAATTCATGTAAGTATTGCCTTGGCTCAGCACAGTCCCCAACCCCTGCGACGCTTTTCCCCCTTCCTCTTCAACCCTAAGGTGTATTTCTTGGGACCAACTTTTGCTATAGGGATGTACAAAGATTGGATGGGAGGAGAAAGGTGTGTCACAGGCTTGGACTGAACATTTATTGAAAGCGGAAAAGCATGAAACCCCAAAATAGGAGGAAGCACTCCAAGTATTCAGCCATCATATTCAACGATCCGTTTGCAATATTGTATTTCAGATGGGCTGTCGCATATCGCGTTGTTTATTTCTATAGCCCTACATACCATTTTGACTCGATTGCTCCGGCTCGCGTTGTTGCGGGATGTGTGATTTCCGTTGTGTATTTTGCCATTCCTGTGGCTCGCAAACTGCTTCGTAGATAGCGGTACAGAAAGGCTGTGTACAAATTAAAAATGAAATGGGAGCAAAGTAGATAAAGCATGGGTAGGCACACTAAGGCCCGGGGGCCGGATCTGGCCCAATCGCTTTCTCAATCCGGCCTGCGGACGGTCTGGGAATCAGCGTGTTTTTACATGAGTAGAATGTGTCCTTTTATTTAAAATGCATCTCTGGGTTATTTGTGGGGCATAGGAATTCGTTCATTTTTATTTTTATTTTCAAAATATAGCCCGGCCCCCACAAGGTCTGAGGGACCGTGGACCGGCCCTCTGCTGAAAAAGTTTGCTGACCCCTGTGCTACAGTCTCTCAAGTATTTAGCAGCTAGGCAAGAAATGAAAATCGACATGAATTCAGTTTTTTCCCCAAAAACCGGTTTAGCAAGCTGGGGTTTTTTTTGGTGCTGAAACTTTTTGGTAGATTTGGAAGCCCCTCGCGAGTCGGACCTCTTAACTTTTGCCAACCCGGTGCCGTCCAAATGTTTCGGGCTGCCACTTTAATCGGAGCGCAAAATCTGCCGTGGTGTTTTTGGAGGAAGAGCAAGAGATTTGGGGGGTGCGAGAAGAGATCCGCGGGTTGGTTTAGCGGCGCCTTCCCCCCCGACTGATTTTGCCCCTCGGTCTCCCCCCTTCTGCAGGTAAACTACACGCAGCCCGTCGTGGCCGTCAAATTCCTCAACCTCACGTTCAACTTCGACCACCACGTCGAGTGCAAGGTCAACGCCGCCAACGTCAACACGAACGACGAGCGGGACAAGTTTGCCGGCCGGGTGGCTTTCAAGATCCGGGTCAACAAAGAATGAGGTCCCCTGCCCTCCGCAGTCCGTCCTCCCCTCCGCCCATCCCCTTGCACCCCAGCACCCTAAAAAAAAAGGAAAAAAAGAAAGATAACTTTTTTCTTCCATGCTCAGATGATCAGGGTGGTGCACTGATGCTGAAGGAAGAGCAAGGCGGTTGTGGGGTGCAGGGGGGGACACCCCACTGCTGCTCATCCTTTAGGGTCGCTAACCGTTGCTGTTAGACAATCCCCGAACCCCGAAATCGAAGGCTTTGCTTCTTCCACCTGCACCCCTTCATCTGGCCCGCATTTGTCCCCTTTACCTCTCTCGAAATATTTGGGAATGCTGCTCTGGCTTGTTCTAACAACATTTCCCGCTTTCTCCCCCTTCCTGCCCCACATATGTGGGGAGCTCAGAGGCTGTGATACCCCCAAGTCCCACGAAACTCTCCACCCACCCACCCTTTCCCTTCCCGGAGATATTTCCTAATATAATAATAAATGTATATAGATATTTTTTATATATATTAAAAATTAAGGTACTGCTGAGTCCTCTGTATTTTCATCTTTTTCCAGAGCTTTTCCCCTTCCCCTTCCTCTTCACCCTCGCCTTCTTTTCTACCAGTTTCGCTCCTGCCGCGAAACCCTTGTTATGAAAATGGCTTTGGCTATGGGGAGGCTGTTTGGCCCTGGGGAGGAGCGCAGGGCCATCTTGGTCCCTTGGGGTCCCAATTGGGGGGGAATTGCTGTGGTTTGGGGCCTACGACTGTTGACCGCTGGGAAGCCATTTTGTCTCGGCCGCTCCGAAAGCTTCTGGCTGCCGTAACTGCACGAAAGAACGTCAAAATATGCGTTAAACATGGGGTTTGGGGGTTGTTGTTTTTTTGCTGCGCTCTCTAAATACACTTAATGAAGGATTAAACCCAATTATTCCCTCAGAATGTTGGCCACCGAGCAAAATGGCTGCACTCTCTCTTAGTTATGCATGATGGACAAAATGGCCGCCGCTCTCTGTTTTTGGATGGCAGCCATTTTGCTGCTGGCCGGTCCTCTCAGTAAATCAGTAAACCCTTATTCCTGGTTTTAGAAAGCGCAGAATCTGGGGCAACCGTCCAAAAAACGGCTGCAGGGGTTGAAGCATCCCCGTCTCCCCCCACTACTACTTTTGACTTCTGTGTGGAAATCGCTTGCCATCTCTCTCTTGACTCGCAAGCAGCTTTTTTAAAAAAATGGCAGACAAAAGGCTTATTTTGGGCATGGCGGCTGTTCTGATTCCCTCGCAGAGGAAACGGTCGCGGCGGCTGTGAAAAAATGCAGCTTGTCAGTCTTAATTGTCTCACCCCGCCATCCCCCTCTCTCTTCTTTTCCCTCTCTCTTTTCTCCTAAATAGGATCTACTCTGACCCTGTTCGTCCTTTAGTGTACAGTTGTTTTAATCTGTTATAATAGTGGCACACATTGCACTAAGATGATGATAGAGAAGAAATTAAAAAAACAACAAAACCACTGGTTCTGCCATAGTTGAGGGGAAAATGTTGACTGAACCCAATAATGCCTCTTTAGTCACTTTAATTAACCGATGGAGTTTTTTTTAAATTCTATTTTGTTTTCTCTAGAAGATTCTTGCTTGCCTCATTCTCTCACTTCCCGTTAATATTTGTTGGAAAGAACAGAAGCGTTGTTTTAAAACGAAATGGAACTTTTAATTTTTGGCAATGGGTGTTTTTTTTAAAAAAAAACAAAAAAACGAAACCTCCCTTGCTTCTTATTTTTCAATAGTTATTAAATTTCACCCCTTTACCTCTTTAAGGCTTGCATCGAAGTCGATTATTACGTGTATGAATGGAAGACATAACTTAAAAATTCTTTGGCTTTTTAACTCTTTTGTTTTTATCTTTTGTTTTTATTTGCAGAATTATTTAATTGCCTGTATCAGATTTACTGTAAAGATGAGAAATAAATAAATAAATAAAAACTTTAAAAACTTTGGTTGCCTTTTGGGTTGGGGTTTTTGACCGTGCATTTAGTTACGTTAAAACGTTGCTTGCAATGATAGGATGTGGAGCTGTGGGAAGCATTTCCCCCACCCTCCCCGGAGCGAAGGAGAATTATTATTATTATTATTATTATTATTATTATTATTATTATTATTATTATCTTTTTCTCAGTGGTTGCTATTATTTTGTATTTATGCAGCTCACAAAGCGCACATATTCCTCCCTTCCTCTCCATTTAGCCTAACAACAACCCTGTGAGGTCGGTTCGGCTGGGAGAAGGAGTGAGTTGGCTCCCTTAGGTCATGGAGTGAGCTCTATGGCCAAGTAAGTTGGGGGATTTGAACCCGGGTCTCTCCAGGGTCCTAGTCCAACCTTGGCTCATCTTCAGAGTTGCCCACCCATAATTGGCAGCAAACGCCCCCAAGAGGCCAAGATGCATTTTGCACTTCTAATTAAAGCGCGGCCTTTTCTTCCTAAATGTGCATCTGTCCTTAGAAATTAGCATATGCACAGCTCCATATTTTGGCCTTTTTCTGGAGGGAGGATGATGCATTTATTTTTCTTTCTTTTTCTGGTGAAAAATCAGAATATTCCAAGTGGACTGGACTAGATTGGTAATTCTTTGAAATCAGGACAGCCCTTCCAAATACAGGGGCATTGATGGGGGGGGGGGAGCAAGGAAAGAGAGGGTCCTTTTTCATTGAACGCATAGCTTTTTTAAAAATCTGGCCAGGTTGAAGCCAGGAGTGGCGCAATAAAAAGCCCCTTGGTAATTTGGGGCTGCCCTTCAGGGGAAGGGCATCCCACCCCTTAAATCACTTGGGTGAAGCTGGCACGTCATGGGGGGGGGGAAGAGACGTTGGCAGAGGCACCCTCGTCCCCTCCGAGCCAGGCCGAATGAATGGCTTTCATTAAGGCCTTGCTGTAGCCCTTTTCTTTTCTTTTCAGTGAGCTGACGGGGGGGGGGGGGAGCCACTGGCCTCCGAAAAAGCAGATTCCTACCCCCCCCCCACTGCCAATGCAAAGCGAGACTGTGACAGACACTGTGTGCGCCAAAGCAAGTGAAGGGAAGTGTGGGTTTTTTTAAGGGGGGGGACATCCCTCTGCTTTTTGCTAAGACAAGGGGATCTTGGGTGTGGGTGCCATTAGCGGGAAAAGCTCGTTCTGCTATGCAACCCCCATTGACTGTTTGCAAGGGAGTTTGCTTGCTTGCATGCATGCATGTAGGGGGGGGGGACGACAGATCCCCACCCTATATCCACAAATATTGAAAAGCATTGAAAGTACTTAATTATCTGAGGTTCTGCGCCACCAGCTATTTATGGGCTATTATTTACCTTTTAAAAGCTCAACAATTTTAGCTGCACACACACACACACCCCACAACAAAAATCCTGGTACAATTATCTCTCTCTTCCCCAGCACAACTAGCAATAATAAAATGTTCCTGAGAATTCCTGCTTAGGGTGCAGGCTGCAGCTTTTGCAATGTACTTCAGGGCTCAAGATTTTCTGGACCAAGACGGCTGCTGCGCAGAAATTGCTCCCCCCCCCCGGTGCATCTTGTAGCAGGGAGTACCACAGGCTTCTGGCCCAGCTGACAAGGAGAAGGCTAGGTGAAAATGCATTTGCCCACAGCAGTGAATGAGCCTGGGAGTCCACTGCCCCGAGTCAGAACATCCTTAAAGCACTTGTTTTTTGCTGCTTGTTTTGGATTACAGGGGCGAGGAGGAACACTGGGAGCAGAGTCAGGCCTTGGGACTACCTACCCTGGCTGGCAGTGACTCTCTGGGCCCACCTGGCGATGCCATGGGGGACCGAATCTACACACACAGCAGCTGCCCAGGCCATAATTTGTGCTGTGGGGCTGAGAGCCGGTGGCATGCGGAATCTGCTTCAGGCAGCAGCAACAGCACCTGAGACAGCTCCCCAAAGGGATGCAGTCGCCATGGCGACCGGGAGCCGCATCTCTGCAGAAGGGAGGGTTGCCGCGGTGACCGGGAGAGCTTCCCAGTTCATTGCAGAGGGAGCAAAAAATTGTTTGTTTTTCTCGAAAGACCTGCAGGTACCGCCCCCCACCCCACCCAGTGCCACTGGGCGTAACGAGCATAAGAACAGAGCCAGTGTGGCATAGTGGTTAGAGTGCTGGACTAGGGTTCAAATCCCTGCTCGGCCACGAAGCTCACTGGGTGTGACAAGGCAAAAAATACCTCCTTGCACATCTAACCCCCCCTCCTGGGGTCGACAGGAGGCAACCCCCACCAGCTGTCGGCACCCATTTCCATCATGGGAAAGCGGGTGCTGCGGTCTGTAGCTGCTAGCTTTCTTACAGCGGGGTTATCCAACGGTCTCATCTACCTGCATCCATTGCTTTCAGCACCGTGGTGGACACTTTTGTGGAGGGGTCGGGGTCGGGGAGAATATATCTTTCGCCAGCCTCCTGTCACTTTCCCCTAGTAACCTATATTTGCACACATCCCTTCAGCTATATTAATTTATGATCCCTTCAGCTATATTAATTTATCTTCTCGCTCACCCCCCCTTCCCTTCTCCCTCTCAAGGCCGGATCATCCTTAATCCTTCCCCCACCACACCACCCTGAGCCACGCCAGCCAGTCTTGCATCAGCTGCTGCCGCAACGAGACAGATTGTGTTCCTCTAATCTCCACGAGTAATGCAGTATCTCCGTCTCTAGCACGATCAGCTTCTGCGGGCGCTCTCGGCAGCCCCAGCAAACCCAATTTGCAGGGTCCAGCATGTGAGCAGCTAGACATTATTTAGGCGTGGGGCACTCGACGATCTGCAAGCCCCTCTGCAAAGCACTGTCTGCTTAAAAACATCTTACATAGGTAGGTAAATAGGCAAACCCAGGGGTGAGCCAGCAATAAATCACACTGTGCCAATTGGAGTTAACTCTTTATTAGCAAGAACAGGATCTGCACAGACTTGATGGGCAGTCAGGCCTAATGAGCACAAGAACTCGCCCCCCCCCCCATGGATCAGTTACCAAGATTATAGGTCCCCGCCTCCCCACAGCCATCTCAGTCCCTTCCTCTCCAGGGTTCCCCCCCCCAAAAGCATTTGGAGACTGCGCCTGCCTGCAGCCAACCTCTCCTCCGCCCTTTTCATGCCTCTTCTGGTTCTGGGAGACCAGAAGGGAGGGGAGCTGGTTGCAGCAAGAGGGGGAGACACCCGTGACTCTTCCCCAGCCAGACTCCTCTCTGCCTCCCTCCTCTCCTGCTTCGTTCTTCTGCCTCCGATTCCGGACTTCTCTCTGCCACAAACTCTCCCAGCTCACTAAGCCCAGCCACCTCTTCTGCTTCCTGCGTCTCCTCTTCCCAGTCTTCTCCATCCATGTCTTTGGCTATCTGAAGGCAGCTATCCTATCCCCTCTTAGGCCGCAGGATTGCCGCATTTGGCAAAGTGAAAATCCCAACACAACAGTTGCGGAGCTTTTCTTGGCAAAGCTGTTGAGGTTCTTCAGTTTTTACGGAAAATCAGCAAAAACGACACTGACATTTAGCCAACTTCCCAGACGTTCGGCCAATTTCCTCCCGGGCACTGCTTCCGACTGCAGTATTCCGGATATGTCTGGGAAATTCCGGACGCATGGCAATCCTGCCTGTGTCTCCTCTTCTCCTGGCTGAAGACACCCCCAATCCTCTTCCAGGATATTCTCCCTCGCTTCCTGCTTTCCCCTCTCCCTGCATTGGCAACAGACTGCATTCTGTGCATGCTCAGCCCTCCTTTGGCCAGTCGGGGTTTCACTAGGACGCAAGGAGACCCCTGCATCTGGATCAGGCCAACAGCACACCTGGACCAGCATCCTTTCCCCGCAATGCGCAACCCGATGCCTGTTTCGTTGGGAATCTCCTTCCTTGGAGTTTTCCGAGCAGAGGTTGGGTGGTCTTGGGTGCTTTAGTTGAGAGTCCTGCACCGTAGAGGGTTGGACAGGACCTTCCATCTCTACAATTCCACAAAAGTTTGGCCGGTGGCCTCCTGTGGCAGGGAGTTCCACAGTTTTCTTTTACCTGCCCTGAATTGCTTCACCGGGTGCCCCCTTCCGAAACTCTGCCGTTCTACAATCCTAGGGTGCGGGCGAGCTGGCGCAGGAGCACTGCCCGCTGCAAAATTTCGTTGCAGGCCTCGCTCGCCTGCAACCTTCCAGATTGCGAGACAGGCAGGCAGCTTGTGTGTGTGTTTGTGTGTGTATGTGTGTGTTTTAATGCGGCTTGCGCTTTACCAACCAACCAGCCTCCCTCCCTGCCTGCCTGCCCCCAGCTTATATTCCCCAGGGGCTTTCAGCCTGCATTTCTGTCCAACTGCCCAGCTGGCCCTTCGCCACCCTCTGCTTCTCAGCTGCGGTGCTGCTTGATGCCAGACTGGGGGGGAAGAGGAGGAGGGGGAGGAGCTCTCTTTTTTGCTGCGGCCTCGCATGCCCTCGGCTCTGCGGAGTCATGAAATGCATTCCGGCTTGGCGCTGTGCCCTGCTGCTAGTCTCCCGTTGCCACAAGTCCCCCCCCTCCTCCCCCAGATCTGTGCCACCAACATCTCTCCTGCATCAGACCCCCCCCCCCCGCTTCGCAGTCAAAACTCCTGCCCCACCCAACCCTGCAAAAACAAATAAATAGAAATCTCCCCTGCCAGGGGCAGATCGATGCCGACATAAAGCGTCCTCGTTCATGAACAATTACCCGATCGATTAGGCCCCAGACTGGCTAGCAGGAGTCGCTAGCTGCTATGGAGCCCATGGGAAGCGTAATGCGGGTGGTCGACAAAAGAGGTTTAAAGACTGTCTCAAGGCAAAACTAAAAAAAAAAGGTATAAACTAGCAATTGGGAAACACTTGCCTGCGAGCGTTCTAATTGGAGAACAGCCTTGAGCAAAGGTGTTGTGGGCTTTGAAGACACTCGAACTCAGGACGCAAGGGAGAAACGCGCTAAGAGGAAGGCACCCTTGGCAAATCCACACCGGGATCGACTCCCGCCCAGAAACCAATGTCCCAACTCTGGAAGGATGTGCGGATCCAGAATTGGCCTCCACAGTCGCTTAGGGACTCCCAGTGTGGTGTAGTGGTTAAGAGCGGTAGACTCGTAATCTGGGGAACCGGGTTCGCGTCTCCTCTCCTCCACATGCAGCTGCTGGGTGACCTTGGGCTAGTCACACTTCTCTGAAGTCTCTCAGCCCCACTCACCTCACAGAGTGTTTGTTGTGGGGGAGGAAGGGAAAGGAGAATGTTAGCCGCTTTGAGACTCCTTCGGGTAGTGATAAAGCGGGATATCAAATCCAAACTCCTCTTCTTCTTCTTCCCTGCTAAAACCGTGTTTATGGAAGACAATCTTACTTGGCTACGAGGGATCGCCAAAGAAGAAGAGGGGAGGGGGTATGTGGTGTAGGGCAGCGGATCCTGGGAAGGGATTTAGGGCCCCAAGCCCCAAGTTCAATCTGCGATGGCCTCCCTAGATAGGACTGGGGGAAATCACCTAAGTCTCAAAACCATGGGTAGGCAAACTAAGGCCCGGGGGCCAAATCCGGCCCAATCACCTTCTCAATACGGCCCACGGACGGTCCGGGAATCAGCGTGTTTTTACATGAGTAGAATGTGTGCTTTTATTTAAAATGCATCTCTGGGTTATTTGTGGGGCATAGGAATTAGTTCATTTCCCCCCCCAAAAAAATATAGTCCGGCCCCCCACAAAGTCTTGAGGGGCAGTGGACCGGGCCCCTGCTGAAAAAGTTTGTTGACCCCTGCTCAAAACTGTGCAGAGCCACCCCCAGCCTGTGTGGACCTTGCCAATGGTCCACGCAGGTGTCAAATTATAAAAGGGGAGGGGCTTAGAGTTTGACGAGAGATGGCCCCTGTTACTACTGACCCCAATGGTCTGGCTCAGTGTAATGGGTCTGCAAGGGCTGTAGATCAGGAGCCAGAGCATCTGCTTTGCATGAAGAAGGTACCAGGTTCAACCCCCAGCAGAGATATAGGAATAGGAATAATAGGAATTTATTTATTATTGGCCAAGAACATTTTCCAACATACTTGGAATTTGTTTCGGCTACATTGCAATGTAAACATACAGACACTGTTCCTCTCACAATACAAAGAAGCAAAGAAACCCCACCCATAATTTACCTCCCCTTCAGCTATACAACTACGAATTTAACAATTTAATGGCACAAGGGAAAAAACTATTCTTGTGCCTGGCCGATTTTGTATATGAAGTCCTGTAGCGACGTCCAGATGGAAGTAAATCAAGCAGATGATGACCGGGATGTAAAGGATCTGCTACAATTCTCTCTGCTCTCTTCCTAACTCGGGTAGCATAAATTGTCTCTATTGAAGGCAAGCTAACACCAATTACCTATAATATAATATAATATAATATAATAATATAATATAATATAATATAATATAAATAATATATAATAATATAATATAATATAATATAATATACCAATTAAAGCTTGCGATTCCTCTGCAACCTGTCAGTTACACTGCTATTGCTCTGGGTCACAGAAGCGCTTGGATGGGGGGAAGAAAGCCTGGGGGTTCCGGAAGAGGTTGTCGGGTGTGGGTGGGCAGGCTTGCATTTGGACAAACTAATAATAATAATAATAATAATAATAATAAATAATATTATTATTATTATTATTATTATTATTTACCCCGCCCATCTGGCTTTTCCCCAGCCACTCTGGGCAGCTCCCAACAGAATATTAAAAACACGATAAAACATCAAGCATTAAAAACTTCCCTGAACAGGGATGTCTTCTAAAAGTCAGGTAGTTGTTTATTTCCTTGACATCTGAAGGCAGGGAGTTCCACAGGGCGGGCACCACCACCGAGAAGGCCCTCTGCCTGGTTCCCTGTAGCTTTGCTTCTTGCAGGGAGGGAACCGCCAGAAGGCTGGACCTCAGTGTCCGGGTTGAACGATGGGGGTGGAGACGCTCCTTCAGGTCTACTGGGCCTTTGAGGCCGTTTAGGGCTTTCAAGGTCAGCACCAACACTTTGAATTGTGCTCAGAAACATACTGGGAGCCAATGTAGGTTTTTCAGGATCGGTGTCATGTGGTCTCCCAGTCCCGTCTAGCTGCCGCATTCTGGATTAGTTGCAGTTTCCGGGTTACCTTCAAAGGTAGCCCTACGTAGAGAGCATTGCAGTAGTCCAAGCGGGAGATAACCAGAGCGTGCGCCACTCTGGCGAGTAAAGCAAGAAAGACTGTGGGTGTGCGAGTGTGCAGGGGGATTTTGTTAATTTTGTTAAGGCCGAAGTAGAAGCTGCAACAAAATGTTGCAGCATGGGATGACGTGATTATTGCTAGCCAGGCCTTGCCTCGTTCTGGGTATCCAGCCCTCCCCCCCCCCCCGGCTTTCCAATAATCAGAATCTCTCTCTCTCACTCCCAATACTAGGCATTCAGTGAAGCTGAACTCTGCAGGGTTCTGGGCAGACGAAAAAAGAAAGTCGTTTTTCTCATTGCCCGGAGTTAAATATTTCCTGTGCTTCTGTAAATCTCGGGGGTTCCCCCCCCCCCCGGTGCCTCGCCTGTATGGGGATGGCACTCTTTGGACAACGTAAATAAAAATCCTTGCAGAATCATTCTCTCTCCCTTTCTCTCTCTCTCCTGGCACCTGGCCCAGGAACCTCCAGGCTTTTGTGAATGGAAGGAGCGAGACCGCTTGGGGAGGGGGGGGTGTTGTGGCTGGGGGGGGTCAAGGCTTTCGGCACAGAATGTTCCCAACTCTTTCCCCGGAGAAACAGTATAGCTATCGCCACACCGCCGCCTCTCCTGCTCCAAAGCTAACCAACAGGCTGAAATTCACCTGGTGGAGCTTTCCGTCATTGCTGCTGCTGTTATAAGCAGCACCTGTGCTATTGATGCCTGCCCTGCTGCTCCTCAAGGTATTGAGTCATATTACCAATTGTGACGGGGGTGTAAGTCGGCGAGAGATTTTTGGGATTCAGTTCAGGCAGAAAGCGACAAGTCTTACCGGAGGAACTTCTGTCTGCTGTCCAAAACGAATGCCGCCGAATATTTGTTGATGCATTGTCAAAATAACTGGTCTCATTGTTATCTTTTCGGCTCAAATAATAATTGCAGCTCAACCCAAAACAGCTGAAAATCGTACACCGAGCAATTGGTGCCACTCATTCTGGTACAGAGCAATAATGGAGAAAATCACACATAATTTGAGATTATGACTAGATAATAATTTGACAAGACCCTCCATCCTCTCTTTATACGACTGAACATTCCTTTATTACAGATATATCTGATTTGTACTAGGGAAGTGTGCTCTGTTCTATAATATGTTTGTGGGTTGCTAAATCGCAAATAAATGGTTGTGGCCTTATTATTACTTATGCAACAGAAACATCATTTTCAGACTGCCCTCGTCACGAGCCTGGCAAACCTGAAACTATAATTGATGATCAGAAAATACCAATACTGTATAATTTTCCAGGGACATTTGTTCTATGAACCCATGAGCAACTGTACTCATGCTATATTTTACATTTTTGCTTTTCCAGAAGGACAGCTCAGTCAGTAGAAGCACAAGGCTCTTAATCTCAGGGTTATGGGTTTGTTCCCCACCTCGTGCAAAAAAAACCTCCATTTCAGGGGGTTAGACTAGATGACCCATGTGGCCCCTTCCAACCTGATAATGCTATGCTCTCTTAATTTCCACCTGTTATAACTGTTCTCTGCAGTGTTTTGTTTTCTGGGGGCGACGCAGGGTGCCGCATACCCCTGTAACATTTTTTGAATCTAAATTTGGCCTCATTGAGGGTCAATATTTCAATATGAGCAGGAAAATGAAAGTACCCCTGAACATTTTTTTTGGGGGGGGGGAAGCACTGGTTCTCCTGGTATGTCCCGGGTAGGACCTTAAGGTCCTCAAATAATAATTTGTTGGAGGTCCCGAGCCACAAGGATGCTAGGTTGGCTTCAACTAGGGCCAGGGCCTTCTCAGTACTGGCCCCGACTTGGTGGAACAGTCTGGCACAAGAGACCAGGGCCCTGCGGGATTTGGCATCTTTCCGCAGGGCCTGCAAGACGGAGCTGTTCCACCTAGCCTTTGGGTTGGTTTCAGTTTAACCCTGATGTTTCGTTCTTTTGGTGTGATTGGTGGGCTACTTAAAAATGAGGCTGCAGTTTAGATTTAATTTTAAATTGTATTTTAATCTGTATTTTAATGAATTGTTTTATGTTTTTGTTGTGATTTTATTGGTGTTAGCCCGGTTTGGCGGGGAGGGTATAAATAAAATTATTATTATTATTATTATTATTATTATTATTATTATTATTATTATTATTAAATAAAAACATCCCTGCAAAAAGGCAAAACCACAGGGGCGCATCATGGCTGCACATGGCCCCACCACACGTGTCCCCAAACCCCCACCCCACCAAAAAAGAGAGTCCCCAACCAGAATGTCCCAACCTGTGCAGCCTCCACGACCTCCGGGGCCTAAAGCGTTAACCTGGACTAATCCTTCTACAAGGACAGAGGAAGAGCAGCAGCTTATGGGATTTTCCTTGGGGTGGGGTGGGATTATCTGGCCTTCGTGGAGGGAGGGGGGGCTTTAGACAGCATCTCTCAAGCGCCCCCCCCCCGGCCTGTGGTCTCGGCAAAGAGAGGCACCATACTGTATTTATAGCGGGACTATAAATACTCCCATTGCCTCCTGCCACCTTCCGTTTTCTCCAGTGTAGCCGGGCGGTGGGCTTTTTTTGTTTTTTCCTTGGTGGGGGTCAATGAGAAGATCCGAGGATCAACTTTTGGGGGGCGGGGAAGAGGGGCAAGAAAGGAAATAAGCACCGTTAACTTTTTGTTTAGGAAATAAGCACCGTTAACAGCTCCGATATCGCCGGCGGTTCATTGGAAACCTGTTCCTATTTTATCCTTTTTGTTTAAAAAATAATAATGCTCTTTTAACTGTTTTCACTTTAGGATTTTTCCCTGTTGCAAACCCATAGGACTGTGTATGAATATTAAGCTGTCTACAAATGCTTGAAAGGAGTAAATCGGCCCCCACAGGCAACCCAAGGTCTGAATTGTGTAGGGCTTGTTTGCTTTTTAAAAGTTGGGCGTGTGCCTGTGCGCTACAAAGTGTTGCGGCCCTTGGCGTGGCAGGATGGTTGAGAGTGGACCTGGGAGAGACCAGGGTTCAAATCTCCCACTCGACAGTCGCTGCCTCTCCCAGAGCGGCCTGCCTCGCAGGGTTGTTGTAGCGATTAAATAAGGAGCAGCAGGCGACACCTTGGAGGAAAAGATGGGCTTTAATCGCAACAAAATACACCAAACCGCAATATTTAAGGACCCTCCAGGCTGTTTTTGTATTTTGCAGCAATAAGAATGTTAAATAAGGCCACTCACTGGCAAAATGGCTTTTTTTCTGACCCGATATTGCTTATTTATTGCATTCATAGTCCACCATAATTACAGGTAGCTCTCAGGAACAAAGCTTGTTCCGATCTCCCCAAATGACTCCAAACTTTAATAAACTGCAGAAATTATATATAGGGAAGTTTTATTATGTTGGGCTGGGTGTTCATCATTATGCGGATGATACCCAGCTCTACCTCTTTCAAATCAGAACCTGTGAAGATCCTGTGTGAGTACCTGGAGGCGGTTGGAGGGTGGATGGCGGCTAACAGATTGAGGTTGAATCCTGACAAGGCTGAAGTACTGTTTTTTGGGGGACGGGGGCTGTCGGGTGTGGGGGACTCCCTGGTCTTGAATGGGGCTTGAAGGACCAGGTGCGCAGCCTGGGAGTCATTTTGGACTCACCGCTGTCCGTGGAGGCGCAGGTCCATTCTGTGTCCAGGGTGGCTGTCTACCAGCTCCATCTGGTGTGCAGGATGAGACCCTCCCTGCCCGCAGACTTTCTGGCCAGAGTGGTGCATGCTCTGGTTATCTCCCACTTGGACTACTGCCATTCGCGCTACGTGGGGCTACCTTTGAAGGTGACCCGGAAACTGCAACTAATCCAGAATGCGGCAGCTAGACTGGGGACTGGGAGCGGCTGGTGAGACCACATAACACCGGTCCTGAAAGACCTACGTTGGTTCCCAGTACGTTTCTGAGCACAATTCAAAGGGTTGGTGCTGACCTTGAAAGCCCTAAACGACCTCAAAGGTCCAGTATACCTGAAGGAGCGTCTCCACCCCCATCGTTCAGCCCGGACACTGAGGTCCAGCTCCGAGGGCCTTCTGGCGGTTCCCTCCCTGCGAGAAGCAAAGCTACAGGGAACCAGGCAGAGGGCCTTCTCGGTGGTGGCGCCCACCCCTGTGGAACACCTTCCCATCAGAAGTCAAGGAGATAAACAACTATCTGACATTCAGAAAATACCTGAAGGCGGCCATGTTTAGTTAAAGTTTTTTTATCTGTGATATTTTAATATTTGTTCGGTGCGGCCCAGTGGCTGGGGAGACCCAGCCAGATTTTCCTCCAAAGAACTCGACACAACAACCCTGCGAGGCGGGACGAGCGTGCGAGAAACAGAAGGAAAGGAGATGGAATGAAATGAAACCAGGCTCGTTCCCCTCCTGTCCCTGCAAAAGCCTCACCATCAGGGCTTCTTCAAGGTCAAAGGAAGGGCAGGGTGCCAGAATGCTCTTTGCAGGAGGAACTTGGCAGCATCCACTGACTGCGGGGATGTGGGGGGGGACACACGCTTCGGGTGAGAGGAGGAGAGCCGGGCTCCGTTCCCTTTCCTCCACCCCCTGCTTCCCCCCCCCCAAACATGGCAAAGTCACCCCGCCACCGCCAACCTGGCTCCCTCCGGATGCATTGGGCCACAGCTCCCAGGCAGCGCGGACTAGTGGTTAGTGTGCCGGAGCCGTGAGAGCCCGGGTTCGGATCCCCCCTCTGCCGCCCTGAAGCAAGCTCACTGAGCCCGCTGCCTCTCAACGCAGCCTACCCCGCAAGGTTGTTGTGGGGGTTAAATGAGGGGGAGGAGGAAGAACTGTGCGCGCCCCCCCCCCACCGCCTCGAACTCCTTGCAGGGGAAAAAAAAAAAACAGCGAAGAGTATCTGGAGGGTGCCAGGTTGCCGGTTGCAGAAGACGTGTGTGGGGTCTGCTTTGCACGGAACTTTCTTATAAAGGAGGGTGTGGTGCGTATTAGCTTAGCCCCCCAACTTTGAATAGAAGGGAAAAAACCAATTTATTGTGGGTGGGGGGGTCTCAAGACTTCTTTATGGTAGGGGAGAGCAGGGATTTGGCAGCGGCAAAGGCAAGCTGTGTCCTCTGCTTCCATTCAGCCCACGTCCCCGTCCCCCCCCCCCTTTTTACAGTCCTGCATCTCCCATTCACAAGAGTCCTATTTTTGCTCTTGAATGGATGCAGCTAAAATGGTCCCCGGGAGACTCATTTCTGCCTTGTGCGACGCTGCCCCCTCCTGGCGCAGCGCGGGAACTGCAGCACTCTTCTGGGCAACTGTTTAGCGGGCCAAGGAGCCAGCCTTGCAAGGCCGTTGTCGCGGCCAAATCGCCACCCTCAAAAAAAAAAAAACAGCTGAAGGGCTGTCACGTGGACGATGGAGCGGGGAGGAACCGATCCAGCGGATTCAGAGGGCAAGAAATGATGTGCTTCCCTCCCTTGGGAGTCTCTGTCCAGGGTTTGCTTGCTGGAACTCCGGCATGGCAGGGGGGTTGGACTAGATGACCGTTGGGGGTCTCTTCCAACTCCACAATTCTGATTTCCCCTTGTTCAACAGGCAGAAGTGTCTCCGTTTTGATCCTTGTGGTGGAAGAGCTGCAGTTACAAGATATTTGCAGTTACAGGTGGGTAGCCGTGTTGGTCTGCCATAGTCGAAACAAAATAGAAAATTCTTTCCAGTAGCACCTTAGAGACCAACTGAGTTTGTTCTTGGTATGAGCTTTCGTGTGCATGCACACTTCTTCAGATACACTGAAACAGAAGTCACCAGATCCTTAAATATAGTGAGGGAGTGGGGAGGGGTATTACTCAGAAGGGTGGTGGGAATGGGTGATCAGCTGATAGGTGTGGAAAACCGGCTGCAATTAGTCTTGCAGGGAAAGGCAAGGGGTGAGATGGCTAAAGATAGCTTTGTTATGTATAATGAGATAAGAATCCAATGTCTTTGTTCAGACCAGGTTTCTCCATGGTTTTAAGTTTGGTGATTAGTTGCAATTCAGCCACTTCTCTTTCCAGTCTATTTCTGAAATTTCTTTGCATTGCATGCAGATATTTGCATTGCATGCAGACGGCCCCTGGTTTGGTCTCCGGCATTTCCAAGTGGCGTTGAGAAAAAGGCACCGACACCAGCTTGTTTCTGAAACACGGAACATGCAAAACATGGACCACTTATAAACGCCATCTCCAACTCCTCGGAAGATTCCATCAACGGGGTCTCCGAAAATTTTTACACATCGCTTGGGAAGACAGGCGAACTAATGAGAGTGTACTGGAAGAAGCAAAGATCCCCAGTATTGGAGCAATGTTTCTTCAACGTCAACTTCGTTGGACTGGTCATGTTGTGCGGATGCCTGATGATCGTCTTCCAAAGCAACTACTCTATTCCGATCTTAAAAATGGACAGTGTAATGCTGGAGGTTGGGTTCAGAGACTGTCTCAAGGCAAATCTTCAAAAATGTAGCATAAACACCAACAATTGGGAATCACTTGCCTGCGAGCGCTCCAACTGGAGAACAGCCTTTACCGAAGGTGTCGTGGGCTTTGAAGACACTCGAACTCAGGACGCGAGGGAGAAACGCGCTAAGAGGAAGGCACGCTTGGCAAACCCTCACCGTGATTTGACTCCCGCCCGGAAACCAAGGTCCCCACTGTGGAAGGACGTGTGGGTCCAGAACTGGCCTCTAGTCACTTACACTCACTGCTAAAAGCATGTTCATGGAAGACAATCTTACTCGGCTACGAGGGATCGCCAAAGAAATCCGGGCACAATTCTAAGCGCTGGTTGTGACCTAGAAATCCCCATTTGGTTTGGCTCTCTGAAAGACCATATTCCCCCCCATGAATTTATCTGCCCAGGCTCTTTTTCTTCTTTCAACAGGCTTTGGGGAACAGACTGCTTTTAATGAACGTGGCTGGTTTCCGTTGCGGTGGTTGCCTGCTTTCGACAGTCTGGGAGTTGTAGCACAGCAAGCTGGAAGCTGGTGTGGTGCAAGAGCCGCTGCGACCTCTGGATCTGAGGCTCGCAAGGTGGTCTTGCAGGCAGAGGGGCACTCTCTGCCTCTCCTGGCCTACCCTACCTCGCAGGGTGGTTGTAGGGAGGGAGCACCCCGAGATCTTCAGGTGAAAGGCAGTCAAACTGTGTGCCCCCCCCCCCGAGCTTGGAAGGGGAGGTGGTACATAAAAAAGGCACAGGGACTACGCTGTGGGGCTGCCTCCACCCACCAGAGGTGCGTCAAACACCTTCATTGCCCAGATTTCAGAGGACTCTAAAGACACACCTCTTTCAATGCCCCAGGTGTTATGTTTTTGGGGACCCACCTTAATTTTTGCGGCTGGAAGTTGTTTGACATTGTATTATTATTATTATTATTATTAAAAACCAGAATGAAAAGCAATGTTCAGCTTATAGCAAAGGGCGACCGATAAAGAAATACAGGTGAAACTCGAAAAATTACAGTATCGTGGAAAGGTTCATTTCTTTCAGTTGTTGTTGTTCAGTCGTTCAGTCGTATCCGACTCTTCGTGACCCCATGGACCAGAGCACGCCAGGCACGCCTATCCTTCCACTGCCTCCCGCAGTTTGGCCAAACTCATGCCAGTCGCTTCGAGAACACTGTCCAACCATCTCATCCTCTGTCGTCCCCTTCTCCTTGTGCCCTCCATCTTTCCCAACATCAGGGTCTTTTCCAGGGAGTCTTCTCTTCTCATGAGGTGGCCAAAGTATTGGAGCCTCAGCTTCAGGATCTGTCCTTCCAGTGAGCACTCAGGGCTGATTTCCTTTCAGAATGGATAGGTTTGATCTTCTTGCAGTCCATGGGACTCTCAAGAGTCTCCTCCAGCACCATAATTCAAAAGCATCAATTCTTCGGCGATCAGCCTTCTTTATGGTCCAGCTCTCACTTCCATACATTACTACTGGGAAAACCATAGCTTTAACTATACGGACCTTTGTCGGCAAGGTGATGTCTTTGCTTTTTAAGATGCTGTCTAGGTTTGTCATTGCTTTTCTCCCAAGAAGCAGGCGTCTTTTAATTTCATGACTGCTGTCACCATCTGCAGTGATCATGGAACCCAAGAAAGTAAAATCTCTCACTGCCTCCATTTCTTCCCCTTCTAATTCTTTCAGTAATTCAACTTAAAAGGTGAAACTAATATATGAGATAGCCTCATGACATGCAAAGCGAGGTATGTCAAGCCTTTGTTTGTTATAACAAAATAAAATAAAAAAATTCCTTCCAGTAGCACCTTAGAGACCAACTAAGTTTGTTCTTGGTATGAGCTTTCGTGTGCATGCACACTGCAGATACTTCTTCAGATTTTTTTTGTTATAATTGTGATGATTATGGCGTACAGCTCACGAGAACCCCAAATTAACCATCTCAACTTTGGGGTTTTCATCAGCTGTACGCCATAATCATCACAATTATAACAAACAAAGGCTTGACATATCTCGCTTTGCATGTCATGAGTCTATCTCATATATTAAACTCCAGTAGCTAATGAAAACAATTGCTTACATAAATGGACTTTTCCACGATATTCTAATTTTTCGAGTTTCACCTGTAAGCAACAACAAAATAATATAAAAACACACCTCTGGGGTGTACCCCCCCCCCCGATTTAGAGTTGCTCGCACAAATACTGCTCGGAGGGACGTCAAGAGAAAAAAAAACAGGGACAGAACCAAAATCAGTATTTTATTAAAAGTACAAAAAAAGAGATTCCTACAAAAAGCCATGCAAGGAAAACCAAAGCGTATAAAATAAACTACGAAGCAATTAACCGGGGGGGGGGGGGCGCAAGGCGGAGGAAAAAAGGGGAGGGCTATGCTAAACTTCAGGACAATTCATTGCCAGGGAAGGGCAGTACGAAAATGTTTGCTAATGCATCAGATCACTGTAGTTTTGGGTTTTGTTTTTTGAAACCCCCTCTCCTCTCCTCTCCTGCCCAGCCCAGCCACTGCCAACCTGGTTCGCCTTTCCAGATGTTCTGGTGCTCAACTCCCGACAGCGATGGCCAGCACAGAGCGCTGGGAATTGTAGCACACAGCGCCCAGTGGGCGCAACAGGTTGGGGAAAGGCTGCGCTGTCAAGGAGCGTGGAGCATAGCCGGGTCTCTGCAGTCTAATACTGAACTGAATTGGGGTGGGTGGGAGCCCCCCCTCTGGAAACAAGAGCTCCATTTCACCGTTCCCGCTTCTTACAAGCCCTCACCCTGGGGGGAATACAGGTGGGGCAGGTTGCAGCCCTCCGCCACCCGCGTTACTAACTAAGCAGCAGCTTTTGTAAAAGAAAAATAGAAATTAAAAAAAGGAATACTGTTGAGATACAATTTTTATAAAAATGAAAAAAAAACCAGAGCAACAGTTTTATAGTCCTCCGTGAGGCAGTTCACGGAAAAAACTGGCAGTTATCTGGGGCACAGCCTGCCCCAAACCATTTGACGGCAGGCGGGGCGATAGAAAGAGGCGCCCCTCCCGCAGCAGCTATCAGGGAAAGCCTGATTGGTCCAGGGAGGGTTCAGCACTGCTGTGACCTGGCCCAATCAGGCCCCTGGAGAATGGCTCAACCATAAGAAGGGACTTTCTTGGGGGGGGGATGGGTTGGGGGGGATAAACAGGGGGTGGGGGGTAGGAGAAGCAGCGCCCCTATTCAGTCGTCCTTCACAAACAGAGAAATCTTCTTCTGGAGCCTAGGAGAGAGAGAGAAAGAAGGAAAGAAAGAAAGAATGAGAGAGAGAGAGCGCGCAGGTGTTAATCTAGGCTCGCCATATTTCAAAAAGCGACAATCTGCATAAAACACATGTATGCAAATTGTACTTTTATACCCGTTTTGAAATTGTTAATCGGTATTCTATGTTTGCCGTTGGTTGTTAAGTTTTGCAATTAAAAAATTTCATTTCTCAAAAAGAAGAAGACACTCGAACTCAGGACGCAAGGGAGAAACGCGCTAAGAGGAAGGCACGCTTGGCAAATCCACACCGTGATCAACTCCCGCCCGGGAACCGATGTCCCCACTGCGGAAGGACGTGCGGATCCAGAACTGGCCTCCACTGTCACTTACGGACTCCCTGCTAAAACCGCGTTCGTGGAAGACAATCTTACTCGGCTACGAGGGATCGCCAGAGAAGAAGAAGAAGATATCAGTTGCTAAGTAGGGCTGCACTAAGCCAGATACATCGACTGGTGCCCTTCAGCTAAGCAAGCCCCCAGGCCAAACCGCAGGGAATAGAGTCCTCCGCTGGGAGGCAGGAGGGCCCCATCCCATCTGCCTGGCTGTGTTTGCCTCCTCACGAGCAAGCAGGGCGGCCAGCCGAGCAAGAGAGGAAGGAGTCCGGCCGCCCACCACGCTTGCAAGAGGCAGGCCGGCCAGCAGGTGGTTTGGGCTGGCAATACATCGGGGGTCCCCTGGCCACCACGATGGGTTGCCAGCTCCAAAAGTCTGAAGCCGGTATCACGATCTGAGCGTCACACCGGTTTCAGGCGATAAACCGGGGGGGGGGAGGGGGATATCGCTCGGCTCTAGTGAGAACCAGGCAGGGAAATCTGGAGGGGATTCTGAAATCGTTCCTTTCCCAACCCGCTCCCACCCCCCCCACCCCCCAATGGCAGAAAGGTAATTAAAAAAAACCCGCGAGATGCAAAGGTTTTGCGGCTCTCATCGCTCCACAAGACACAAATGAAACCCGAGATACTTCGTTTTCAGGACAGATATACTTCTCTCCCCTTCTCGTTTATGCCCAGGCTTCTGCAGGCCTCTTGGGAAAGAGCAAATCTTTTACTCTTCACTCAAGGCGTTATCTGTATTTCAATTTGCGACTGCCACTTTGCCGTCAAAAACAGCATTTTTATACGTTCCGCCACCTCCCGTCTCCTATAATAAAACCAAGCTTTCTCAATTTCTCCGGGTGAGAGCACCCACACTCGTAACAGGAGGAGCGAGCAGCCATTATGGTGGTGGTGGTGGGGGGGGGGGCGTAATGAGCCTCGAGCGGCTCGGGTCAGCGAGCCATGCCGCGCCCCACAAAAGCAAGCAAGGAGAAAACCCCACACTCCTTTCTGACCAGACTGGCGATGGACCTGGCGAGATGGGAGGACGAACTGCCCTCCCCACAAGCCGGATGGACTTTTCTGAGTGGCTGCAACCCGGGGGGTAGGACACCTGCTTGGCATGTAGAAGTCGGTGCCAGTCGACGCTTGAGATAGATGGAGTCAGGAGAAGGGCGAAGGAGGCAGGCGTTTAACTACTCACATCTTTGCCTGCACCTTGTTTCGCTCCATGAGATCTTGAAACTCGATGGCCTCTTTTATTTTCTTCAGCAGCTGGTACAGCTTCCGGTCATGAGTCTGGAAAGGAAGGTGGAAATAATGGTGTTATCAATCACTATTATCGTATTTTATTTATACCTTTGCCTTTCCCCACAGACCAGGAATTGAAGCGGCTTACAACAATTTAAACAGCGCAGATTAAGATACGAAAAAGCTAAGCGTGTGGAAGACAATTATTCCAAAGTAATTAAGATGTAGGGACGCGGGTGGCGCTGTGGTCTAAACCACGGAACCTAGGGCTTGCCGATCGGAAGGTCGGCGGTTCGAATCCCCGCGACAGGGTGAGCTCCTGTTGCTCGGTCCCTGCTCCTGCCAACCTAGCAGTTCGAAAGCACGTCAAAGTGCAAGTAGATAAATAGGTACCGCTCCGGCGGGAAGGTAAACGGCGTTTCCGTGCGCTGCTCTGGTTCGCCAGAAGCGGCTTAGTCCTGCTGGCCACATGACCCAGAAGCTGAACGCCGGCTCCCTCAGCCATTTGTTGTAAGAATATATATATACTAGCTGACCCGGCCAAGGGTTGCTGTGGTTTTTTTGTTTTTGTTTTTTGCTTTTTAAAATTCTCCTGACCCCAAGAGTATTCTGGAAGCTCCTGTTTTCATTCTTCCCTGTCCCTTTAGAGCAGGGGTCAGCAACCTTTTTCAGCCGTGGGCCGGTCCACTTTCCCTCAGACCATGTGGTAGGCCGGACTATATTTTTTTTGGGGGGGGAATGAACTAATTCCTATGCCCCACAAATAACCCAGAGATGCATTTTACATAAAAGAACACATTCTACTCATGTAAAAACACCAGGCATGTGAAGCTGCAGCGGCCATTTTAGGTGAGGGCACTGGCGACCTTAAAGAGCATTCTCCCCCACCCCAGTCCCAAAATCACGCACCCCCAGCGACACAATCCCCTCAGAGCTGGTCTTATGCCTCCTGCTCCGTGTTTTTTTTTCCCCTCAGAGCATGCGAAGCTGCGGCAGCCATTTTAGGTGAGGGCACAGGCCTATTAAAATGCAGACAATAAAAAAGCAGCGCGGTACTAGACCATTTTCAAGCCCTTTCCTTAAAATTCGGTTGGTTCCCAGGGGGCTGTTGGAATAAAACCATCTTCACCTGCCGGCAGAAGGACGAGGGAGCCAGTCTGGCTTCTCTAAGCAGGGAGTTCCAAAGGTGTCTGGGAGCAGCCACCGAGAAGGCCCTTTTCCGCGCCCCCACCCATGAGGGTGGCAGGACCGAGAGAAGGCCCCCTACCAAAGATCTCAGAGCCTGGGCAGGTTCGTATGAGGGAAATATTGTCCTCAGGCATCCTGGGCCCAAGCCATACACAGGGCCTTCTTGGTGGTGGCTCCTCCCAGGGAACATTGGAATTCCCTGCCTGGAGAAGCCAGACTGGCTCCCTCTTTGCTGCCGGAAGGTGAAGACCTTCTTATTCCAACATACTGACTGCTTTTAACGGAAAAAGTTGGCGCTGTGCTTATCTGTATGTTTCTAAGGGATCTTTTCTATTACTGTATGTGTGTGTTTGTGTTTAATTATTTGTTTAATTGTTCTGTTTTTTTAAAAAATATACACAAGGCACCTGCCAGGGAAAAGGCGTGGAATAAATAAATAAAACAGAACGATGAGCAGACCATCCCCTGTCCGTCCCTGGGAACTGTAGCTCGGTGAGGAGGGCTGGGCTCAGAGGGGGTCTCCTCAAAATTCCTGGCGCCCTTCAAAAACCACACTTCCCAGAATTCCCTGGGGGAGGGACGCCATGGCAGTTTAGAGAGGGCTTTCCGTGCGAAGGCGGCCCCACCCAGGCGGAAATCCAGTTGCACCCGTTCTCTGCCTCAGGGCGCCCACCCCGCCTTTTCCAGACCCGCTGCCCAAATCTCTCCCCCTTCCTCCCCCTCTCAAGGGCAGGGTTTTAACCCAGCAGCCGAACCAGGGAGCGGCCATCTTGCAGCCCCCTCGCAGCCGGTGGGGGAAGACGTAAGCCGAACGGATGCAGTTCGGCGCAAACGTTTACACGAGGCCCAGGGCGTGGCTTTCCGGCAAAAGTCACCTGGATGGTGTAAACTCTTCCTTCGGAGCTGCTGCCGCTGGGAGCGTCCACGGTCCGCTTCTTGGAGCCTCCTGAATCGCTGCTCTGAGAGAAAGCTGTGGGAAGGGACAGGAGGAATGGTCGTTTTTATTTTATAAACGTCCTCGGTCCAGCATACCTGAAGGAGCGTCTCCACCCCCCATAGTTCCCTCGCTGCCAGAAGCCAAATTACAGGGAAACAGGCAGAGGGCCTTCTCGGTGGTGGCGCCCGCCCTGTGGAACGCCCTCCTACTAGATGTCAAAGAGATAATCAACTACCAGACTTTTAGGAGACATCTGAAAGCAGCCCTGTTTAGGGAAGCTTTTAACGTTTAATAGATTATTGTATCCCCTTCATGGATCACTGCCTTGTCGTGGCGAAGGGGCTTGAATTACTCAGGGAAGCTATGGACAGGTCAAGATGGACAGGTCATAGTGGAGAGTTTGGACCAAACGTGATCCACCTGGAGGAGGAACTGGCAAGCCACTCCAGTATCCCTGCCAAGAAAACTCCATGGACAAAGAATGATGCTTTTGAATTATGGTGCTGGAGGAGACTCTTGAGAGTCCCATGGACTGCAAGAAGATCAAACCTATCCATTCTGAAGGAAATCAGCCCTGAGTGCTCACTGGAAGGACAGATCCTGAAGCTGAGGCTCCAGTACTTTGGCCACCTCATGAGAAGAGAAGACTCCCTGGAAAAGACCCTGATGTTGGGAAAGATGGAGGGCACAAGGAGAAGGGACGACAGAGGATGAGATGGTTGGACAGTGTTCTCGAAGCGACTGGCATGAGTTTGGCCAAACTGCGGGAGGCAGTGAAGATAGGCGTGCCTGGCGTGCTCTGGTCCATGGGTCACGAAGAGTCGGACACGACTGAACAACAACAACAGATTATTGTATTTTAACATTCTGTTGGAAGCCGCCCAGAGTGGCTGGGGAAACCCAGCCAGATGGCGGGGTATAAATAAAATTATTATTATTATTATTATTATTATTATTATTATTATCTGTACGCCCCCCCGCTTCATGCGCAGCTCTCAGGGCGGTTTGCAACGGAAGAAACACAAAATGCATTAACAACAATAGAAATCAAAGTAAACATAATCTCACATGTGAATGATGTCCATCAGCCAAAGGCCTGGTTGAAGAGGAATAAATATTATACGGTCGTACCTTGGTTCCCAAAACAATTGGCTCCCAAACACCACAAACCTGGATGTAAGTGTTCTGGTTTGCGAACGTTTTTCAGAAGCTGAACAAAGGATGAGGCTGTCGGCTATTGTTTCCGGGGCCAATCAGAAGCCGCGCCTTGGTTTGCAGACGTTTTGGAAGACTTACAGAACGGATTGAGTTCGGGAACCAAAGTACTACTGTATATGCGTCCCATTTAAAAGTGCCTTCTGCCCTAAAAAAACCCAAACCCAAACCCAACCCTAGAACAAAGGGAGAGAATTGCATTCAGAGTAGCAGGCTTGCATTTAAAAATACTTTTGTTAAAAAACCAGGAGCCTTTTTATTGGGTATACTTTAGTGGGTGAAGAGATACCAAGGGACGATAAAAGACTGCGGCAAGAATTCTTTTAGCCCCCAAATGGAAAGAACAAGAAATACAGACGAAAAGAAGAGTGGGAAATGAAAATGATGGGACTTTGCAGAACTGGCGAATTTGACAAGAAAAATCCGAAACCAGCACCCGAATCAAGTATTATTCCAAAAGGACTGGAGTAACTTTTATACGGTATCCGAAAGACTATTGTAAGCAACTAACATCACTGGCAGGGTTGTCTGAAGACTTGCAATGAGAAATTTTCTACCTGTCTATATTTATTTAAATTTCGAGTCATTTTGTCACGAGCGCAATTAGAATTGGAAAAAGGATAATTTTGAAAGCCGCGAGGCGGGAGGGAAGGAAGGAAGTCGACAGGCTCTAACGAGCCAGGGAGGTAAAGCGGATAATGATGATGTGAATGCATATTATTAAATGGAAAATAAATAAAAATTATATATGAGTAGCAGGCTTGCTTACACACTCCTGGGCTCCCCGACAACCAGTCTTGGGAGTCCTCCACTTCAGGCTTGGACTCTTTGGCATTCCTGCTGCCAGCTTCCTGTCGACTCCGCTTGGCGTTCCCACTGCTGCTGGCGTCGGGTTGACTCCTCTTGGCGTTCCTTCCGGCAGAAGCCGTTTTCTGAAAGTTTTCCTCCTCCGTCTTGCGGTCCCGGCCCGGGCAGGCGCAGACCCGGACCTCGAAGCAGCGTCGTCCAAGGAGCTGGCCCCTGCGGGGAAAGCGGGCAGGAAATGGAGATATCACTTTCCACGTACAGTAGGCGAGGGAAACCATCTTTTTTTTGTAGCTCAAGGGCCGCATTCTCATCTGGAGAAGATTCTGAGGGCCGCATGCAAGTGGCAGAGGCAGAAAGGGATGAAGCAGTGAATGGGGCTTTTACCTCTGCAAACTAGGCTCTCCATGCAGGCAAAGAAGAAGAGTTCGAGGGCCGCTCTCCCAGGTGCTCACAGTGGCCCCTTGGTTCTCACACGCCTTGGTACCCAAACAACCTGGAACCCAAACACTGCAAACCCAGAAGTATTCCCATTTGCGAATGCTTTTCGGAAGCTGAACGTGCTCCGTTTTGAGTGTTACACTTCCTATTTGAGTGTTACGCTGCGGTCTGTCTGTTTTTGCTATTTATTTTGCGTTCTGGTTTTCGTGGCTCTTTTTTCGTTTTGTTCTTGTGACTGTGCAGAAGCCAGTTCAGCTACTGATCAATTGTGTGACTGCAGCACATTGTTTACTGCTTTCATTTCATGGACCCATGGGCTCATTAAGAGAGTAAAATTCGTGTTTAAATTGCTTTTTTAGGGATTGTTTTTAAAGTCTGGAACGGATCGATCCGTTTTGCGTTACTTTCTATGGGAAAGAGCGCCTTGGTTTTGGAAAACGCTTTGGTTTTGGAACGGACTTCCAGAACGGATGGAAGTTTGAGAACCAAGGGACCACTGTAGCCAGATTTGGACAGGACCCACCCCCTCCCTCTTTGCGGTTCAACAGGAACAGTACCCACCCACCGTCACCGATCTCTAGGGCCAGTGGGCACCCTTCTCCCACCTCCCAACCCCGGACCCACAGCTAGAGCAAGGATCTAGAGCCAAGCAGCAACGAAATCCTAACAGTGACCGTCAGGCTGGTCCTGAGATCCCACGAGAAATTTGGTTCTAGAGTTAAGGGCTTGCTTCAACGCTGCCTGTGACCTCTCTATCTGCAAACAGGAGCTCCGAGCCCCATCTCCTGGCCACAGACCCGGGGCGCTGTCTCCCCTCGGGGCCATGCCCCCCTCATCCTTCCCTGAGAACCCAGAAGTCCTGGAAACCAGGAGACACGAGCCCCAAATTTAATCTCGAGAGCCCTCCTTGGGGGGCATGGAGGTGCCGGGGGGGGGGAGAGAGAGAGAGAAGAGAGGAAGAGGATCAGAAACGTTTTACGCACAAATGGGTCTCCAGGGTGATGATTATCAAGATGGCGCGGCGGTTCATGCCCCCCTGGCAGGAGCTGTTGCACATGAAGTTGTAGAGAATCTTGGTGCTCTCTGTCCCCAGCTGAAAGGGAAAGAGGGGGCAGCAATTGGGGGCTAGGCACCTGTTGATCTCCCCCCAGAATATTCAAGGGGAAAGGAACGGGGGGGGAGTTTCTTTGCAAGGTGCAATGCAAAATTATTTATTATTATTATTATTATTATTATTATTATTATTATTATTATTAAAGTGTGTAACTTTCTTTGAAAGCCGCATCGCATTATAATCACAATTAATATTATTACTTAAACATGCATACTACTACAGCCCGTGATCCGAAGATCTCGGGCAGATCACAGCATTAAAAATACAGCGGAACCTCGGTCGTCGAAAGCTTCGGAACCCAAATGCTGACAACCCGGAAGGGAATGCTTCCATTTTCTCCATTTCTGTCAATGGGTTTTATTTTATTTTAATTTTTTTAAAAAATCATTTATTTCTTTTGTTTGCAAATAGCTGTAGACTGTCAATGGATTTTGCCGACCGGCAGCTGCGCCTCCATTGTTGGACGTTCCGGATCTTCCGGAACGGATTACTGTTGGAAAACCGAGGTTTCGCTGACAACACAAGATAAAAACGCTCCGCCTTGACAGTTCGGGAACTTCGGCACGGAGCTGAACTCTGCATCCAGATCGCTCACCGGGACAAAAGACAGCTTGACCCTATCGCACCGATCCTGGCCCGACAGCACCGGCTGCCACGACAGCTGAACGCCAAGGGTAGATCTCCAGTGTGATCCAGGGATCTTTTCCCGGTCCGACCCCCCTCCCCCTCCCCCAACGCCCCAACTTCGATAACCTGGGGTGCCTCGTAGGGAACGACGACGCTGTGGCGCTTGGTGTTCAGGTCACATAAGTACTGGGCCTGCAGGTTCCCTTCCACCCGGATCAGATGCTCTGCGGGGGCAACGCCTCCTGGAGGACACAAAACCGGATCGGGGCCAGGCGGGGGGGGAGGAGAGGAGAAAGAGGGTGGAGAGAAAAGCGTGGGGACAGCTGCTTTACAAAAGGGACTAAGGATTGTGTGCGGACGGCACAGGAGGCATCCCAAACGGGTACGTGTGCCGCGTGATGATTTCGATGCCGTAGCCTCTGAGCGCGCGCAGAGGCCCCACCGCCACACCAGAGGCTAACCACCCCAAAACCGCCTGCTCCACATAGGAGTAAATCTCAACCAGGAGGGTTCCCGGGGGGGTGCTAAGAGGCAAGGGGGTTTCAGGCAAGCGCCGGGGGCATAAACCACCGCCGAATTTAGGAAAAGTCGTTTCGCCGGATCAAGCTCATCCCGTTTCGTTGAATTAATCAAACTAGCTTCAATCGGATTCTGAACCAATGTGCAATTCATCACTCTGGTTCTGAGATTTATGGTGTTATGTTTAACTCCCTTAGCGTGCTGTCTGAAGCGCTCTTCCGAATAATGCTTTTTGTAAAGGCAAATGAACCCCTGACCATTAGGTCCAGTCGCAGACGACACTGGGGTTGCAGCGCTCATCTCGCTTTACTGGCCGAGGGAGCCGGGTACAGCTTCCGGGTCATGTGGCCAGCATGACTAAGCGAACCAGAGCAGCACACGGAAACGCCATTTACCTTCCCGCCAGAGCGGTACCTATTTATCTACTTGCACTTTGACGTGCTTTCGAACTGCTAGGTTGGCAGGAGCTGGGACCGAGCAACGGGAGCTCACCCCGTCGCGGGGATTCGAACCGCCGACCTTCTGATCGGCAAGCCCTAGGCTCTGCGGTTTAACCCACAGCGCCACCCGCGTCCCACCCGCCGCCGCGCTTTTTGCAGCGCAGGGCAACTGGTTCTCAAACTTTCCCCCCTGGGCTGCACTTTCAGAATAAAAACCTGCTCGTGCTACACCTTATTGCCGAGAAATGCGTTGGAAAATGAAAAGAGAGGACTGCTCGGTTTATCGTGAAGAACGCAGCTGCTTTATAATTTGATTGTATATTGTAGTGAACTAGATAAACTGTGCATTGTATCTTTGGTTCTGAATCATGGTGAATATTGGAGAAATGGTCAGGCCGCAGCATTCTGGCAATATGCTGGGGCCCCTTAAGTGGAATGGGACTATGCTAGTTTAATTGGAAGGAGGTTACCTGATTTATATGTTAATGTGAGATCTGGTTTAGCTGTGTGAAAAGGATGTGCGTGAGTCAGCCAAAAGGCTATCTAACCCCAAGCTGGGTCTGAGTGCGAAAGGGAGTTTCCTCTTTCTATTTGCTTTGAAGTGTAATCAGCTGCCTTGTTCTTTGACAAGTGGAAGATGAATGGTTTTCACCTTGCCATTGGTCAATCCACAATTAAACCTTTAATTTGATTGGCTTTTGTACGTGGGGATTTGGGGGATAAAAACCCAACTATTTGTAATGCTAATGGCTCTAAGCCATTCTCTGGGATGTGCCTGTCAGCTGTGGACTTTCCTCAAGCCCTGCCTTCAGGAGAGGGGTCTTTATTTTCTAAGTTCTGCTCCGTGAGTACGAGAAGCTAGTTAGTTATACCAGTGTTTTTCAACCACTGTTCCGTGGCACACTAGTGTGCCGCGACATGTTGCCTGGTGTGCCGTGGGAAAAATTGAAAAATTCGAAAGATTTTAAAAAAACAGCCAAACAGACCCAGGTTGCACACTGAATAAAGTATTTTATAATTTTTCATATTTCTGTTTACTTACTATTTCATAATAAAGTAATTATAAAATACTTTCTTTGTGTTTATTTGATTCCTATTCAAGAGAATTACTTTATATATAGTCAATATAGGCACAGAGTTAAATTTTTTAACATTTTCTAATGGTGGTGTGCCTCGTGATTTTTTTTCATGAAACAAGTGTGCCTTTGCCCAAAAAAGGTTGAAAAACACTGAGTTATACTACACAATGCTTTTGTTTTATTGCTTGCAAACTTTTCTTGAGAACTGTTTACAGGTAGGTAGCCGTGTTGGCCTGCCATAGTCAAAACAAAATAAAATAAAAAAAGGAGTTGAAACAAGATTGTTGATCTGTTTAGAGTGATTCACTCACAGGAGTAAGGAAAATGTAGATATAATAGTACTTGGATATAAGCTTGATTGGGAAAAATAAAACAGCATTGACAGGAATATTTGTAAGGAACACGAAGTAGAACTTTAGGAAGTCTTTTAATTTATAACTTTAACTTTTATTTCTAATTCATCTGTAATTTTTTCTTTTTTGTAATTGGATGTGAGTTGTGTGTGTAACTTATTTTTTCTTTTTTGTATCTTTTTAAGCTCAAATGTGTGTAACTTACCTTTTTGCTTTTTGATTTTTTGTATCTCTCTTTAAGTTTAAATGTAATATTGTATGAATATTGGATTATATTTTTAAGGATATTTCAATAAAAATGTTTTAAAGTAAAAACAAACAAAAAATAAAATAAAAAATTCCTTCCAGTAGCACCTTAGAGACCAACTAAGTTTGTTCTTGGTATGAGCTTTCATGTGCATGCACACTACTCGAAAAATTAGAATATCGTGGAAAAGTCCATTTATGTAAGCAATTGTTTTCATTAGCTACTGGAGTTTAATATATGAGATAGACTCATGACATGCAAAGCGAGATATGTCAAGCCTTTGCTTGTTATAATTGTGATGATTATGGCGTGCAGCTGATGAAAACCCCAAAGTTGAAATTGTTAATTTGGGGTTCTCATCAGCTGTACGCCATAATCATCACAATTATAACAAATAAAGGCTTGACATATCTCGCTTTGCATGTCATGAGTCTATCTCATATATTAGTCAAAACAAAATAAAATAAAAAATTCCTTCCAGTAGCACCTTAGAGACCAACTAAGTTTGTTCTTGGTATGAGCTTTCGTGTGCATGCACACTTCTTCAGATACCTGTGCATGCACACGAAAGCTCATACCAAGAACAAACTTAGTTGGTCTCTAAGGTGCTACTGGAAGGAATTTTTTTATTTTTTTTTTGTTTTGACTATGGCAGACCAACACGGCTACCTACCTGTAACTCATATATTAGTTTCACCATTTAAGCTGAATTACTGAAAGAAATGAACCTTTCCACGATATTCTAATTTTTCCAGTTTCACCTGTACTTGGTTATTGTTCTTTCTTTTAATAGACCTTTGAAAGGACCATTTTGCTTGTGTTTTGTGTTTCCGACTGCGAAGCTGAACTGGTGCCTATCCACTTGCCCCTACCAGTGTGATCTCTGCCTGAACCTGTGGCCTGGCAACTGCAGGGGGTTATCCCTTTTACCCCTGGCTCAGGGCTACTGGTGGAACAAAAAAGGTGGTGGCAGCTTCTACTGATTCATGGGTCCCTTTTTTGGTGTATTAATTTCTGACCCCCTTGTGGCGTGTTTGACCCCCCTCTCCCACCACATATACAGTGGTACCTCGACTTACGAGCACTCAACTTCCGTATTTTTCGACTTCCGAATGACCTCCGGAAGCAGAAAAAATGGCCGCCGCTTCCGAAATTTTCGACTTGCGAAGGGAAAGCGGCAGCACGATACCTCAACTTACGAAGTTTTGAATGCGGTTTTTTCGACATACAATTTTTTTCCCCCGTTCCGAGATGGCGCCTTCGACTTACGAAGATTTCGACTTACGAGCGCGCCTTCGGAACGGATTAATTTCGTAAGTCGAGGTACCACTGTATAATCTAATCACACCTTAAACCTAGGTTGCGGCAGCCAGAACTGAATGTCGTTTTAGTTGTGATTTTCTCTTTTTTTTTATTAAGATTCAACTGTATCGATGTATGATATTTATGTTTCTGTTTTTCTTTCTTTTTCCCTTTTCCTCTTTTTTTGGTAACCTTTCTTAATTTCTTTTTCCAGTATGTAAGTTTTGATTTGTACGCATTTGCAATAAAATTGAAAAATCGGTTAAAAATATACATAAATCAAGTCTTACTGAGTAGCCCTTTAAATCGTGATTTGATTTGATTTAAATCAAACCCACCCTGACCAATTTGTACATATTTGCAAAAACACTGGAAAATTGGGGGGGGGAATTAAATACAAATCAAGTTTTATTGACTAGTCATTTAAATCGCGGTTGAAATCGTGATGTGATTCAAGCCAACCCTGACCAATTTGTACATATTTGCAAAAAAAACTGGGAAAAAATTAAAAAAATATAAATCCAAGTCTTACTGACTAGTCATTTAAACCGTGATGTGATTTGATTTAAATCAAGCCCACCCTGACCAATTTGTACGTATTTGCAAAAAAACTGGAAAAAATTTAAAAAATATAAATCCAAGTCTTACCGACTAGTCATTTAAATTGTGTTTTGATTTAAATCAAAACCACCCTGACCACAAAGCATGCATTTGGACGGGGAAGGAAAGAGGGCCAGGGTGCGCTGGGTTCGAACCCTTTATAGACGACTCCTCAGGGCATCGCTCCAGCCCCCTTGCCCCAAAGAGTCAGCCCATTCCCTCTGCCGGAGCTCACCGCGGCTGCCCTCGCCAGTGCGCTCGTGGTGCGGGCATCGCTTGACCACCTCTGCGACGTGCTCGGACTTCTTGAAGACGGCCGTGGTGCGGACGATGGCCCAGGCAGGGGGTGGCGTGGACACCTTGAGCAGAACGGGGCACGTCTTGCCCATCTGGCAGAACAGCTTGTTGAGATCCGGCGAGTACTGCGTCGGGGCGGAGAGAGAAAGAGAGAACATTGGAACACGAAAATTATACAATTTTATTTTGAACACCCAAGCAACATTTAAAAAACCAGCTTTAAAAGCAAGTTAAAAAGGATAACTGTGAGATGTCCAAACAGCAGATCCACCGAGGGAACCCAGGCATCCGGCCGCCCTCCTCCCCACCCCCCCCAGCCAACCTTGGAGTCGAATCTGTTTTAATTCCGGAGCTGTAAACCCTACAATTCCAGGGTTGCCAGGTGTCCACTATTTGAGTGGACAGTCCACTTTTTTCACAATATGGACAATTTTATTCAAAAGCTTTATGATGAAATGGTATTTTAATACATGTTAAAATGTTTGTAAGAAAATATATAATTTAATTTAATTTAACCCCCCCCCGCTTGTCCGCTATCTGTATTTGGAAGCAGACCTGCAACCCTATTACAATTCTCTCCAGCCCCTCCCCCAAACGACAGCTCCCCTCTTCTCTCCCCAAATGCCCAGGCATGTCCAACAGGTAGATCGTGATCTACTGCTAGATCACGGGACGTCTGTGGTAGATCACTGGCTCTCCCCAAAGCTCGGGAACTTTGGCTCCCCTAAAAAAAAGCTGAAAAACTTAGACCTGAACCCCCAAAACAGGGCTTTCCTTCCTAAAAAAAGCTCAACTTTGACCTGAACCCCTAAAAAACGGGGGTAGATCATTGCCAGTTTTTAACTGTTGAGCAGATCGCAGCCTCTTGGGAGTTGCCCCCCCCCCTAGATCTTATAAGCTTGCAGGATAATCCACCCCCCCTTCACCCTCATAGGAATGTATTAAGCCTGACCCCTTCCCCAAGAATTTTTAGGACCCCTCAGAAAATGTAGGGATCAATTTACACCCATCCTTTTAGTCAACCCCCCCAAAAAACCCCAGCAGTCTTTTTGCTAGCCCTTTGCTTTACATTCCACTTCCTTTCCTAGCACTATTTTTTTTGGGGGGGGGGATAGTGATCTCGACCACACAGGATTCCCCCCCCCCAAAAAAAGCCACACACACCACAATCCTATTAACATGCCCAACCCCCAAAGTTCAACTAACCTTTTCGGCCATCATGGCAACAAGACCGAGGGATTTAATTTCGGAGGACCGAGCAAAACACTGTCCGTCCGTCTGTCCCCCCCCCCAAAAAAACCCTACAGTTCCTCTGAGCAGCTGAACACCATCATCGCAGGAAACTCAATGAAATGCACAAGGAGGAGAGCAAAACAAGCCCAAACTTGCCTTGCAGAGTTGTTTGGGGGGGGGGCGACGTGGAGAAAAGGGGTCTGGTCTCAAGTCCAGCCTCCTCAAATATCCGCCTTTAAAAAGCTGCGAGACTCGGGAAAGCATCACAACATGCATTCAAAGCACCACTTCCAACAGCCTGGGAGTGTTTTTGTTTTTGTTTTGCCCAAAGAATTATGGGAACTGTAGTTTTTTTTAGGGTGCTCAGAGGCGAGAGGAGGCCCCCTCCCTAGTGTCCCCCCCCCGAGGGATCGACAATTCCCAGAGCAGTTTAATAATCAACCACCACCCCTTTCTGGGAATTGTAGCTCTGTGAGGGGAAGAAGGGAGTCTTTAAAAACTATAACTCCCAGAACTCTTTGGTGGGAGGAAGCCATGATGGGTTAAAAGTGGGACGGTGCTGCTTTAAATGTATAGCGAATATGGGGCATTAGGAATTTCTCGACGTCTTCAAAGTGATTTTTTTTTAAATTTCAGGGCCCATCTGCACCATACATTTAAACTCTTTAAACGGTAAAGACTGAGAACCTCCCAATATATGTATGTATGTGTATGTATATAAGATCTATCTATCTATCTCAGGGAAACTCATTTATAAAGGGTGCTAGAAGCTGTCTGAATATCCCTGCTACAATGGCCAGAGTTCCCTGGGAAGAGGGATGGACTGTTAAATGGACTCTGGGAATTATAGTTCTGTGAGGGGAATAGGGGGTCTCTCAGCACCTGCAATAAGCTACGGCTCCCAGAATCCTTTGGGGGGGGGTAAGCCATGATTGTTTGACGTGTGGCATCACGCTTCAAACGCATGGCGCCAAGGCGGCCTACATCCTTCAGCTGGGTGCCCCAGAGCTGTTTTGAACTACAACTCCCATCGGCGCCCGGGCGGCACAGCAGGAGTCAAGGATGGGCGCCATCCGCCCGAAGTGTGTTTCCAAACATTTTGGTAAGGCCGGTCTTCTGTTTGTGAAAATGAAGCGTTAATGGGTGACAGTGGGAACCCAGAGATCGGCGCCAAGAGATAAGACTTTGAAAAGCTGTTATCACTAGACCCAAGTCAGCTATCCTGCATTGCAAGGGGGTTAGAAAAACATGACCCTGGGGGATCCCTTCCACCTCTGCAATTCTACGATTCTATAAATCGATTAAACTAATTGAGAATTAATTGTAGAGTTACTTAATTTTGGAAGCCATGAGGCAGGAGGGATGGCTATAGTTAGAAATATGATATGTTTGTTTTTATTAGGATTAAGATTAAAGTTAAATGATGATTATTGTTTATAAAGATTAAGATTTGATGAGAAAGAAGATTTTACAATGTTATAAAGTTACTAAAGAAGATTAGAAATGAACGCAGAAGAGAGGATGTGAGGAGGTCCCCAAACAATGTTAGGAATAAGATAAGGATAGTTAAATAAGTGTTTATTTGTTAAGATTTTTGTATTTTTTGTAGTTTTTGTTGTATTTTGTGTGTGTTTTATTGTTAAAATTTAATAAATTTTCTTTTCTTTTTTTTTAAAAAGGAAGTCAATCGGCTTCTAAAGAGCCATGGCGGTAAAGTACCGTAATTTTTCCGTGTATAAGACTAGGTTTTTTCCCTTAAAATTAATGTCAAAAATTAGGGGGCATATTATACACGGATACTTCCCCCCTCTCAATTTTCTTAAATCTGAGTCTTCAAAAATAGGAAGCGTCTTATACATAGGGGCGTCTTATAGACGCAAAAATACGGTAGGTAACGATGGTGTGAATGTATGTTATTAAATGCAAAATAAATAAAAACTTTGGAACACTTCACCCTAAACATAACGAAGAAGGAGGTGTGCATCGATTCATTAAGCTGATTTATTACAAAATAAATAAAAAAGTCAAAAAAGATTTAATTGTAGAGTTGGAAGGGAACCCGAGGGTCATCTAGTCCAACCCCTTGCAAATGCAGGAATCTTTTGCCCAACGTGGGACTCGAACCCACGGCCCTGCGATGAAGACTTTCGTGCTAGATCCGTGTTGGTTTTAGCGGGGTTTCCGAACGGGTGTGTGCCTTTCATTGTGAATGCTTTGCATTTTGCCGTGCTGATGTGGGTCCTGCAAGCCGCTATTTGGAATCACGCTTTTAGGGAGAACTGGGGACGAATTTATGGCACCAAGGGGGAGCACCCCTGTTCAAAATCCCCCAGGCGTGTGCCCAATTATGGCCCCGTGGAGATCTCTGGGCGCCAGGTTGGCGATGGACATCTCTGCCTGGTTGGCTCTTCCAGCTTTCTTAAGCCGGTGAGCAGAATCATTTATTAATTGCATTTATATCCCACTTTATTCTCCAAGGAGTGCATGGTTCACCCCCTTGCTCAGTTAATCCCCACAACGACCCTGCGAGGTAGGCTGGGGCTGACTCCAAGGTCTCCCAGCGGAGATTTGAACCCTGATCTCCCAGGTCCCAGTCCGACGCTCTCACCACTACACCCCACTGCCTTCCTAGAGTCCTTCTGCTATGGGGAAGCTGTACCAATTAACCAGGTAAATAAATTTGGGGAAAGCAAAATGCCATTTAGAGATGGATCTGGAATATTTCTGCTTGCATTTGGTTTATTCGGAATGGTTTCATATTTGTAAACAGGTCTGGAGATGCTTCCTTTAAAATAATAATAATAATAATAATAATAATAATAATAATAATAATTTATTTCTACCCGCCCACCTGGCATGGTTTCCCCAGCCACTCTGGGCGGCTCCCAACAGGATATTAAAAACACAATAAAAGATCAAACATTAAAAAATTCCCTAAACAGGGCTGCCTTCTAAAAGTCTGATAGTTGTTTATTTCCTCGACATCTGGTGGGAGGGCGCCACCACCGAGAAGGCCCTCGGCTTTCGATATAGAGACAAAATTAACAATAATAATAAGTTTAACTGAAAAAATAAAATAAAGAAGTCTAGACATTCTCTTCTGGCGACCATAACCTGTTTAACACGCCATTTCGTGATTAGCTGATTTATCTGAGTTTTGACATGCAACCGAATCTTTCCAAAACCGACCTTTGCCAGTGCCCCTCCAGAGACAAAAAACAAGGAGGGCAGGTGTTTGCAGTGCCAGATTTATGTATAAGATAAACAAACTATATATAGCTTAGAGCCCCACTCTCTTGGGGGCTCCCAAAAATTTAAAGGGGAAAAAACCAGGATGTACATTTCCAAAATATAAGATAAAAAACAAATAAAACAAAACCTACACACAGCAACAGTTTTGTGCCGAAATATCACTGGTTTGCTCCTTTCTATATATAGGGTGCCTACATTCTGCTATTTCTAATTACAGTGGTACCTCTAGATACAAACGGGATCCGTTCTGGAGCCCAGTTCTTATCCTGAAAAGTCCGCAACCCATAGCGCCGCTTCTGGCCACGCGCAGATTGCAATTCGGCGCAATTCTGCGCATGCACGACCAGCCAAACCCTTAAGTAATCCGTTCCGTTAGCAACCCGCGGCGAACGCAACACGAGGTAGAACTGCGTTAGTAGTTTGCATCATATATTTACACCTATTATCATTTCATGTTATACTTACAGCAAGTTTCCCAAGACGAGATTAGAAACACAGTTTACAAAGACTCATAAAGTCAAAACAAAATAAAAAATAAAAATAAAATTCCTTCCAGTAGCACCTTAGAGACCAACTAAGTTTGTTCTTGGTATGAGCTTTCGTGTGCATGCACACTTCTTCAGATGCACACGAAAGCTCATACCAAGAACAAACTTAGTTGGTCTCTAAGGTGCTACTGGAAGGAATTTTTTTTATTTTTTATCTTAACTATGGCAGACCAACACGGCTACCTACCTGTAACTGTGTTTCTAAATGAACTTTTGTTATAGCCAAATGCAATTGTGTTTGCATTATGGATATGAATTTTTTTAAAAATCATTTTCAGTTCCAGCTTAATAATTATTTCACTATTAACATGCTTCTTAACTGTACAGTATTTCAGTTTGACAATGACTTTGATAAAATACATACTGCATTTTGTTATGTGCGAATGGCTTGAGGTACCTATGAGGTCCATAAATTACCATATAGCATATATTCAACACAAAAACCGGAGACAATTTGTTGCTGGCAAAGGACGGCTGGACATCTAAAGGGCCCCGTTACCTTCAGTAGCTCAGGGCCTCATCAAACCTAAATCCGGCCCTGAATGTGCCCCAGCCCATTTTTAAAAATAATAATAGATCTTCCCCCCACCCACCCACCCCCACCCAGCTTCGTACGGTGCAGGTGACGGATTTGGCGGTCCCCGACGGCTCAAACGCCAACTCGAACCCGTATTCGCCAGGGTAGTCTTCAGTGGAAGGGACGGAGGAGGAGGCGGCGTTGGTGGAGGAAATGGTGGCCTCGCTGCTCTGCTCGCCCGCCTGCGGGGCGATGACCTCCTCGGGGAAAGAAAGGGGGAAGGACTCCAGGGTCTTGTTCAGGTCCTGGAAGGGGTGGAGGGTGGGAAGAGAGAGAAATTGAAAGAGAGAATTATGGGGCTGCAAGTTGAATGGACCTGAGCGAGACACAGCAATGTGGTCGGAGCAGGACAAGTGCCCAAAAATCATCATCATTACAGTGGTACCCTGGTTCTCAAACTTAATCCATTCTGGAAGTCCATTTATTATGATTATGATTATGATTATTATTACTTATTATTATTATTATTATTATTATTATTATTAAAACAAAATAAAATAAAAAATTCCTTCCAGTAGCACCTTAGAGACCAACTAAGTTTGTTCTTGGTATGAGCTTTCCTGTGTATCTGTAGACCTCATTGATCAGTCTTCCCACATCAGGGTCTTTTCCAGGGAGTCTTCTCTTCTCATGAAGTGGCCAAAGTATTGGAGCCTCAGCTTCAGGATCTGTCCTTCCAGTGAGCACTCAGGGCTGATTTCCTTCAGAATGGATAGGTTTGATCTTCTTGCAGTCCGTGGGACTCTCAAGAGTCTCCTCCAGTTGTTCTTGTTCAGTTGTGTCCAACTCTTCATGACCCCATGGACGAGAGCACGCCAGACACTCCTGTCTTCCACTGCCTCTCGCAGTTTGGCCAAACTCATGCCAGTCGCTTCGAGAACACTGTCCAACCATCTCATCCTCTGTCGTCCCCTTCTCCTTGTGCCCTCCATCTTTCCCAACATCAGGGTCTTTTCCAGGGAGTCTTCTCTTCTCATGAGGTGGCCAAAGTACTGGAGCCTCAGCTTCAGGATCTGTCCTTCCAGTGAGCACTCAGGGCTGATTTCCTTCAGAATGGATAGGTTTGATCTTCTTGCAGTCCATGGGACTCTCAAGAGTCTCCTCCAGCACCAGAATTCTGTGACGTAGCTATGATGTTATTTGGGAGGTGGTCCTGGGATACACCCCTTCTGTGACGTATGTATGATGCTTCTGGGGGTGGTCTTGAACTCCAGCGTGGGGAATTTCAAATGTCTATATAAGAGCGGACACCCCTTTTCTGGGTTCCTTCTTTGTTCTCCTGCGTGTGTGGAAGGGCCCTGTTGCAACAGTTCAATAGAGACCTTGCTTCTCAATCTTCTCTGGTTGGCATCTGTTATATTCTCCTACCGATGGAGGACTCTACAAGGGCTCTTCTGTATCCCATAAGGGGGAAAGGGCCAGATTTTGTTTATTACACCGTCAAGAACGCTCCCAGAAGCATCATACATCGCGGAAGAGGTATAGCCCAAAGCCCACCCCCCAGATATGTCATACCTACATCACAGAAAAAGGCGGCCTCCAACAGATTTAAACAGAAATCTGAGAAGTTTGTTTTCCCCCTACCTGCCAGGCTACCTGATAATGCCTTATCTGATTGCCTTTTGTGAGCAGCCTGGCCACGTCTTTGAGATGGTAATCATCTTAATTCCTGAGGCAATGGGAAAGTTCTCTCACCCCCTCCTTCCTTGCAGAGAAGCAGTTTGTCAGTTTGGGAGTGAAAATGGTACATGGATGAACAATTATTATATGCTAGTGGTTTTTATGCCCGTTAATAATGCGGCGCTAGAGGGAGTGGCTGGCTGGTGGTGGGAGGGGGGAGGGAGGGACGCGGAGAGGCGCCGCTGGGCCGGGAGGAGACGGATGAACGGCGGCGGCCTCACTGCTACCCGGGTCCCGCCCCAGGCCCAAGCCTCTGGGTCGCCCGGCCTTTCTCCCTTTGCCGCCTCTTCCTCCTCCTCCGCTCACTTTTTGTCCGGGCAGATCTGCCGGGGGCCTTCCCGTCCTCTCAGCCCCGAGTCAGACGGCGGCTGCAGCAGCTGTGCCAGCGTGACCTCCCTTCTCGGCCTCTCCTTGGCCTCTGGAGCGCCGGTGTTCTGATCCAACGGCCCCGCTTCAAATGCCGCCACTGCTCCCAGCCCAATCTCTCTGCTCCAATTCCTGTGTCCGTGGGGCACATGGTCAGTAGCGCAAACCCAGAGACACAGGGACTGGACGCAGAGACACTTGCATTTTATATATATAGATACAGTGGTGCCTCGCAAGACGAAATTAATTCGTTCCGCAAGCGCTGTCGTATGGCGGAAATTTCGTCATGCGAAGCACGGTCGGAGGAAGCGCGGTTTGATGAAAAAAAATCGCAAAAACGTTTTCGTTTCGCGAGTCACGGCCATAGGGAAATTCGTCTTGCGAGTTGTGACGGATTGGCCCTAAGATGGAGGAGGTATGACAGCCCAGCGCCGAAAGAGTTAAGCCACCTTCATTTTTGACGGACAGTTCATCCTTTGGGGGCGGGGCGATCCCTGGTTTAAAAGGAGGGAACGCCGTTTTGGCAGTTGAGAAGAGGGAGGGTGTGTGTGGAGACAGGGAAGAAGAGGGGTGTGGGGCCAGGATAGTGGTGGTTAGGCTAGGATAGGATGAAGATCAGTCGGTTATACTGAAAGAGTTAATATTTTAGAAACAAAATAGAAATTTTTTTCCAGTAGCACCTTAGAGACCAACTAAGTTTGTTCTTGGTATCTGAAGAAGTGTGCATGCACACGAAAGCTCATACCAAGAACAAACTTAGTTGGTCTCTAAGGTGCTACTGGAAAGAATTAATATTTTAGATGTAACTAAGCTGATGAACTATCGAAATACGTGAAGCACGATGTTCTGAAATAAATAAAGATTTGTTTTTGTTGAGCCAAGAGAAAAGAGGCATTTATTTGGTCCAGCGATATATGGATGCTCATGAGGAGGTGAACTCAGGGAAAAGGCAAAACTGACCTGCAGGGTGATAGTTTGTGTCTTGGAGTTTCACTCAGGAGGGGCAAAAGGGCAGAAACCTCGGTAAGGCTACACAGTTACTAAAAGGGTTTAGCTAACTGACGCAGTGGGGGGATCTAATGAGAGAGAGAGACCCAGAACTGATAGAGCTGAGAGGTATTCTCAACCCAGGAGCCCAGAGCAATATATATATATATACATATAACATTATTGAAAAAGTCAATAATGAAAAAGCCTGAGGCATATTTGTTAGGTTTAATAGATGAAGACATACCAAAAGGGAAGGGAAAAGTCTTTTATATGCTAGTACAGCAGCCAGGGTAGTTATAGCAGCTAAGTGGAAGGATGAAAAGGCACCATCGAAAGAGGAATGGATCTGTAAATTGAACGAGTATCTATTAATGGCAAAATTAACAGGAATACATCAAAGCAAAATTTGAAAAATGAATGGATATGTTATGAGGAATATATGGCCAAACATTACTCAAGGGATGATGTGCTTGCATGTCTAGATTAAGAGATATGGAGATTAATAAAGGGAAAATAAAGAGATTAAGAGGATAAGAAAATGTATTATAAAGAATGATAATACAGAATGCATATTGAGAAAAGGATTTATGACAGAAGAAGAAATGTTGCTGGAGGGGAGTCGGGGGGGTTATGGGAGTAAGATTTGCTTGTTTTGATTAGTATGTATGTTTTTCTTAACTTGTTTTATGGATTTGTATATTTTAATTTAAAATTTCAATAAAGTTTCTTAAAATTTTTAAAAAAGGAAAAAAAGGAAAAAAGGGGGATTTTCCTTATAGACGGACCTCAAGGATCGAGGTGGGGTGTATGGAAAAAGTGACCCTGAACACCTCAGAAGCAATACACTTGGTAACAGAGGGGTAGTTGGCAGGGAGTCACCCTTTCATTAGCGAATGCCTTTCGTCTAGCGAGTTTTTCATTTCATCTTGCGAGGTACCACTGCATTAAGAGCTTAATTTGTTTATTTCACTGACTAGTGATTTAAACCAAGTCTTACTGACTAGTGATTTAAATCGATTCGATTCAAATCAAATCTACCCTGTATTAGATCAAACCGTTTGAGGGTGCCCTCCCCAGTTAATCCAATTGGGGTGTTATGGTGTGGGGTTTTCCGGTTCATCCCCGGACTACTGGGTCCTCCTTCTCGCCCAACAGTGACGGTGGTGCCACCAAAAAAAAATAATAATCCTGCATTGCAGGGGGGTTGGGTTGGATGACCCTTGGGGGTCCCTTTCCAACTCTCCAATTCCACCAATTCCATTTACCTCAAAATCTTCTCTGGACTGCACGCAGCTCCACAGCTCGTTGAACGCTGCTGCGTCGGCTTCAAACAATGGCTCTATCTCATCCATCTCAAAAGCCAGAGAGCAGGAGAAACCGACAGATGTTGCTTGAAAATAAAGATACAGATTTGTTAGATACCGGCCCCTCCATTTCCTTAATTCAGCCTTCTCCGATCCGATGCCTTTCCGGATGTTTCGGACTACAACTCCCATCGTCCTCTGCTGCCGATGATGGGAGTTGTAGTCCAAAACGTCCGGAAAGGGGACCTGATTGAGGGAGGAGGACCTCGTTTCAAAACAAGTTATCTCCCCCCCCCCTTTTTCTTCTTAAACAAAACTGATCTGTAAAAAATGTTACTGGTGGGGCGGGGAAGGGAGAGAGAGAGAGAGAGATTGCACATACTTTTGTAAACCAAGAAAATCTTCAATAAAAATATATTTAAAAAGCAAGTAATCTGTTAATCATGGTTCTCTTTCTCCCCCTTACAACAAAGACAACCATCAAGGGGGATGCGCAGAGGCCACTCGTATATGTGCATTCGTTTGCAATATTTCTGCACTGCAACAGAAACACATCATTGCAAAGCTGGAAGGGACCCCAGGGGTCATCTAGTCCAACCCCCAAAATGTTTACGATACACACACACATACCGGTATATATTAAAGGGCTCATCATCAAATAGCTGCAATCGACCAGACCACAGAAAAAACCCACTGCAGCGACAAAATAAAGGCAGGTAGCAACTCTTCGCAGCTTCCGCCAACCTGGTTCTATCCTGACGCTTTGCACTACAGTTCCCATGAGCCTGGCGCCGACGGGAGTTGAAGTCCAGAAAAATCTGGAGGGCACGAGACTGGGGAAAGCTACCATTTTCTCTGTTAATTAATGAGCATGTCTTTTTTTTGATAACATTTTATTGAGTTTCAAAAATGACAAAACGAAAAAAGGGGTTAAAAAAGAAAAGGAAAAAAAACATACCTTAATTAAATAATCCTTAATATTTTTTTGTTGACTTCCCTCTACTCCCCTCCCCCCCCAGTTCCATTATAATATATTTATTCATGCACACCCATAAAACCTTATGTACTTAACGATCCAATTTTAATGAGCGGGGTCTTTGCCTTGATCATTCTGGTAGTCATTTAAGGCTGACAACCCCTTATCTGCCTACTGCCTTTTGAAACATCTGGAGGGTGTGGAGGGAGAATTTACTTGGTGGCCAAAAAAACTTCATCCCGAAAGCTTAAAACACCCCCCCCAAAATACTTTGCAGAATTCTCTGCTGCAAGACAAAGAGGTGTCTCCCACCTCAGCTTGCAAGAGCTTTTCCTTAGAAAGGATTAGATATACGGTATTTTTACGCGTACAAGACGATGCTTTTTGCTTTAAAAAAAAAATAGGCAAAAAATTATACACGGATAGTGACTGCAGAGGGGAGATGTGCGATTAATGGCAGCGGCAAGCGGGAGATTGGCAACGGCGATGGGCAGGTGATTGGCGGCTGCGGCAAGGTGTGCGATCGGCGGCGGCAGGAAGGTGGGCGATTGGCGGGAGAGAGAGATCTTCCCCAGCCCACCCCCCAAAATAGGGGTCATTTTATACATTGGGGGGAGTGTCTTATACATGGAAAAAATACAGTGATATACAGGTGAAACTCGAAAAATTAGAATATTGTGGAAAGGTTCATTTCTTTCAAGTAATTCAACTTAAAAGGTGAAACTAATATATGAGATAGACTCATGACATGCAAAGCAAGATATGTCAAGCCTTTATTTGTTATAATTGTGATGATTATGGCATACAGCTGATGAGAACCCCAAATTAACAATTTCAACTTTGGGGTTTTCATCAGCTGTACGCCATAATCATCACAATTATAACAAGCAAAGGCTTGACATATCTCACTTTGCATGTCATGAGTCTATCTCATATATTAAACTCCAGTAGCTAATGAAAACAATTGCTTACATAAATGGACTTTTCCACAATATTCTAATTTTTCGAGTTTCACCTGTAGAAATATCATTCTCTTATTTGTGGGGATTTCATTTGTAACTAATCCCAGCAAATATGCTTCTGGCTTTTTACTAAATGGCATTTTAATAAACCTTTTTTAATAATAAAATAAAATAAAATATAGTTTTCTTTTTAAGTTACATTATAGCCCATAGGCCATTCATCAGGAAATAAGGATTTGTTTACGTTTCTTCATGTGCTAAAACTCAGTCTAAGTTTTTCTTTTTAACTGTTTATCCGCATCAATTAACCAACAGGGATACCAGTTAACAAACATGGATACATGTGCTATAATGTTATTTTTTTAGTTAAATAAATTGCTTTATATAATAACAATTTAAGGAAATGATTGTTTTTCTCCTTCCTATAAAGTACAGCAGAAAAGTTGTCCAAATATACACAGTTAACTTATTAAACCTCACAATAATTCCATAATTATCAGTCTGTGTATTTCTAATGGCATATCCAAATCAGTAATTTTTGATACAGGTAGGTAGCCGTGTTGGTCTGCCATAGTCAAAACAAAACAAAAATTTTAAAAAATACTTCCAGTAGCACCTTAGAGACCAACTAACAATATATAAGGGTCTGGTGAAGAAGTGTGTATCTGAAGAAGTGTATTTCAGTGTATCTGAAGAAGTGTGCATGCACATGAAGGCTCATACCAAAAACAAACTTAGTTGGTCCCTAAGGTGCTACTGGAAGTAATTTTTGATGTTGAACTGTAAAAACTACTGTGAAAATTTATTATTCCAAAAATGAAACCTTCATTTGGTTGTAAATATTAAGATGATACCAGCAGGATGGATGGAGCCTACAATCGCATTGGCTCTTTTTGCTGCTGCATCACACTGCTGAGCTGATGTCTAGCTACAGTGGTACCTTGGTTTTCAAACAACTTGGAACCCAAACACTGCAAACCTGGAAGTGTTCCAGTTTGGGAACTTTCCCCACGGAAGCCACCATGCTTCTGTTTTGAGTGTTATCCATTTGAGTGTGCATGGAAGATTGTGTTGAGCTGCTGAATTCTCTGCTACATCAATTCGGAATTCCGGAACGGATCAAGTTTGAGAACCGAGGTACCGCTGTACTATCATAGAATCACGGAATCCTAGAGTTGGAAGAGACCCCAAGGGCCATCCAGTCCAACCCCCTGCCAAGCAGGAAACACCATCAAAGCATTCCTGACAGATGGCTGTCAAGCCTCCGCTTAAAGACCTCCAAAGAAGGAGACTCCACCACACTCCTTGGCAGCAAATCCCACTGTCCAACAGCTCTTACTGTCAGGAAGTTCTTCCTAATGTTTAGACGCATCTAGGCGCATCGTTTCTCATTGGATGGGGACGATAATGAAACATGGCAAAGGCAGGAAAGCTTACGACCCTTTTCGCTTGCCCAAAGACCCCAAACAGGTGTCAAGAAGCAAAGGAAGAGATCCTTGTGGCCTTATGGATTCTCCCAGAATCTTACAGATTCCGAAATTCTCAGGCTCTACTGAGCTGAACTCTCTTGGCACACATCACTAAGTTTTACCAAATAATACTGACCACAGGAAACAGACTTAATTATCTGATCATGAGAGCAGCAACTCGTGGGCACCACACAATAATATGTCTTCCCCATATCTCCACAAACCAGGCAGGCTTAAAATGTTGAGTATTTGGGGTGGAGGCTAAGGCATTCTTCTATACCTGATGCTAATCTCTCAAAAATATTTATTCAGGACTGAACATGCCACTGGTCCTCAGTGTGTGTGTGTTTTGTCTTCTCCCCTCCTCATCTATTCCCTTTTCTCTGCTTTTACTAAAATACAAAATGCAATCCAATTTTGCACTTTGTCGTAAGAAAAATACTGCTCCCTTTCCCCTACACTCCTTTCCCCCACCTCCCTTGTTGCCTTTCTTGGGGCCAACAGGGGAAAAAATATGAAATCCAAAATTTCCAGCAGCTCTGCATTTGAAACTGGAATCCCCACCAGTTAAATCAGGCATGTCCAAAATCTGTTTCGGGGGGCCTAACCCCTGTGGCAGTTTATTTCCTGGGGTAAAATCCTTAAAAAACCTCAACAACTTCGATCCTAAAGGGAGTTCAACAACTTTGGAGTAAAATCATAAAAAAGCTCAACTTCAATCCGTAAAAAAAGGTGAACAACTCTGGTCGGCCCTTCACTTCATCAAATCTGGCCCTCTTTGAAAAAAGTTTGGACACCACTGAGTTAAATGCATTTTGGGTTAAAAATTTAAACAGAATCCATGTATTCATTAGGAAGAGCAGGATATAAATTTTAATAATAACCATTGCACTGATAAATAAATAAAATTGATTCTTTTCTGTGTATGCACAAACAAATAACCCTAAGCAGGCAATCAGTGCAGGAAAGAGAAAAACAACAGATAAGAGGAAGGCCTAAACTCTCCTTCCTCATCCAGAAACGTTCTTAGTACGTTTCGGCTCCAGGCAGGAAAAGGTTTTTGGGCCCGGGCCATACCATTCCTTATGGCGGGGGGGGTGTATAATGAGAAAGCTCGGCAACTACGCTTCGCTCCCTATCGTGTCTCCACACACAATCCTTTCTGCACTAGCACGTCGTTTTGAACACGAAGCTCGAGTTATCAGAAGAGCAAAAAGCGCCGCACACAAATGTCTAAGGCGCCTAGCAGTTCCCCATCACCCCTCCTTGCATCGTTATGGTCCCTTCTGACACCAGGCTAGATGCCAGAGCGGACTGTACCATGTATCAGGTTTCCGGACGGAGGGGGGGGGAGGAAGAGGAGATGGTAAATCTACGGCAAGTGTTTAATTATATTAAAGAGGGGGCTTCGTTCCCACGGTGGGGGTTTTTTTGTCTGCTAGTTTAACAAGGAAATCAATGACTGGACTAGTGCTGGATTTATGTACAAAGCAAGTAAAAGCTGCAGTTTAGGACACAAAAGTAATTACTAAGTTTTGCATACCTGGTAAAATTACAATAAAGGATAGTAGGCTCTGAAGCAGACGTTAAAAGTTTTCTTAGACTTGCTAAGTGGGAAATCGTCCAGTATTTTCACTCAAATGAATTTCATATGCAAATAAATTTACTGCATGGAATATGTTTGTAGCAGCAGCATTCCCTCGCAGTAAACTTCTTTGCATATGAAATACCTCCGACACTGGACACACTGATAAATCAAGAGTATTGCGGGGGGGGGGTGTCAGATTTCGGGGGGGGGAGAGATATTACGTCGGTTCCATTTACCCTCTCACAAACACATATACACAAAAGCAGTCTTTCTCAACATCTGGCGTCCTCCAGATGTTTTTTTTTTTTTTTTGCATTCTAAAACAGCTGGAGGGAGCCAGGGTCTTTTTCCTTTCCAGGAGGGTGGAGCGGTCGAAAACTCCGAGATGGAAACATTTTTTAAAGCAGGAAACTTCCGAGCATCTTTGATCTCTCCCTCTCTCTTGCCTCCCCTTCCCTGCAATCTTTGCACACCTCAATGAAAAATTGTATTGGGGGGCCCGGGCGGAATCGCGCCCCCCGAAATAAAGCAACATCCCCCCCCCTTCCAGAAAGATCTAGAAACGTTGCCTTTCCCGGGCTCAGCCTCTCCGCACCGTTTACCTGGGAGTAAGCGCCACTGAACACCATGTATCTACCTTCCAAGCAAGCACGTGGGCTCTTGGCAGTATCTTCTTTTAATAAATAAATAAATTAAAAACACTTGCAAGTTGCAATTCCGTTTTTTTTGCATTCACTCCTAGGGATTCAGTGCGGCTTACTTCCCGAGTAAACGCTTGCTGGGATCGGGCCGCGAGCTACTTTTCATCTCCGAGGGACGCACAAGAACGAGCGAAGGGGGTGTAAGAGAAGGAAGCCCCGTTTTTCCAACCCTCTTTGGGGGCAAAGTGGAGTGGGGGAGAGATTCGGGAAGCGCCTCTCCTTTCTCTCTCTCTCTCTCTCTCTCTCCCCCCCCCCCCCCGCCGTGCTAAGCGAAAGTTCCTCACCAAAGCGAGGCCTCCTCCTCGTCCCCCGGTTCCCTGCACGGTCAAATCCCGGGGGGCGGCCGCGCCGACGTTCCACGAGATGGAACGCCGCGGCCGCCAACGTTCCACAGAATGGAACGCGACGGCCTTCACCGTTCTGCCCTCCGAACCCTGGCGCTGGCAACGTTCGACGCCCCCGCTCCTTTTTCAATGGGGCTTATCAATGAGACGGAAGCGGCGCATCGGCCGGTGACTCATACCCGCCAGAAACAAAATAAACAATTCCGCATAACTCTCGCGCGCCCACCACGGCCTGGCCTTTACCCAGGTGGGCAGGAACTAGGTTTTCTACCCTCCCCCCCCCAAAAAAAAGGAAAGGGCAAAGGCTATGGCAATCTCTTTACCTGCTCCAGGTAGCGGACCCTCCACAAGGAGACCCTCGCCCGACTGAACTGAAAGCGGCGGCAAAATAGAATGGGATAAGGGGAGGCGTGGAAATGGCCATGCTGCGGGGATTCCCCTGTTTGGTTCCCGCGAGCGAGCTCGTTCTCGCGCGCGGAAGCCGCGAGCGCCATCTTGAGGAAGGGCACGGGGGTTGGGGCCGGGCTTAGCGAGGCGAGCCGCTGCGCGCCCCAGTCCAAGGCTGTCCGCCCCCGGGGTCAGTTATATCTCTGGACACGCTCACCGTGCTTTGTGTTGGAAATAAAAGTTTCAGACACAATAATGCGAGGCCAGTGGCTGGCCAGATGCCTACCCCCACCCCGCCCACACCCCCCAGGAAATCTACACGGAGGGAGTCCACAGCCCTCTTAACCCCTAGCATTCAGAGATAGACTGCCTCTGGCTATGGAGGATCCATTCATTTAGCTCAGGGATCCCCAAACTCGGCCCTCTAATTCAGGAGTCAGCAAGCTGTTTCAGCAGGGGGCCGGTCCACTGTCCCTCAGACCTTATGGGGGGGCTGGACTATATTTTTTTGGGGGGGGGATGAATGAATTCTTATGCCCCACAAATAACCCAGAGATGCATTCTACTCATGTAAAAACACCAGGCAGGCCCCACAAATAACCCAGAGGTGCATTTTAAATAAAAGGACACATTCTACTCATGTAAAAACACACTGATTCCCAGAGGGCTGGATTGAGAAGGCGATTGGGCTGCATCCAGCCCCTGGGCCTTAGTTCGCCTCTCCATGATGTTTTTGGCCTACAACTCCCATGATCCCTAGCTAGCAGGACCAGTGGCCAGGGGTGATGGGAATTGTAGTCTCCAAACATCTGGAGGGCTGAGGTTGAGGAAGCCTGATTTAGCTATATAGCCGCAGCCAAGGAGCGTGGCCACTGACTCTCCAGGCTCCGATGAAGGAGCCGATCATCAAATCTTCTTCTTTGGCGATCCCTCATAGCCGAGTAAGATTGTCTTCCATGAACACGGTTTTAACAATGAGTCCGTAGGTGACTGTGGAGGCCAGTTCTGGATCCACACATCCTTCCACAGTGAGGACATAGGTTTCCGGGCAGGAGTTGATAACTGTGAGGGTTTGCCATTGTGCCTTCCTCTTAGCACATTTCTCCCTTGCATCCTGAGTTCGAGTGTCTTCAAAGTCCATGACACCTTTGGTAAAGGCTGTTCTCCAATTGGAGCGCTCGCAGGCCAGTGTTTCCCAGTTGTCAGTGTTTATACTAGATTTTTTTTAGATTTGCCTTGAGAGAGTCTTTCAACCTCTTTTGTTGACCACCAGCACTACGCTTTCCATTTTTAAGTTCGGAATAGAGTACAGTGGTACCCCGTGTTACGCATGCGATCCGTTCCGGATCGCGCTACATGACACAGGCGTGCTTAACACGAACGCCCCCCCCAAAAAACCCAGAAGTTCGCACGTTTTTGCACTTCTGCGCATGCGCGAAGTGCGCAGAATGCTTCTGCACACCTGAACACACCCGTGTGTTGCGCGCGCTCCGGGGAGGACTTCCGGGTCGCGAACGTACGCAACACGGAGCATACGCAACTCGAGGTATGACTGTAGTTGCTTTGGAAGGCATCTGCACAACATGACCAGTCCAACGAAGTGGATATTGAAGAATCATTGCTTCGACACTGGGGATCTTTGCTTCTTTCCAGTACCCTGGCATTAGTTCGCCTGTCTTCCTAAGTGATGTGTAAAAATGTTCAGAGACCTTTCGAGGAGTTGGAGATGGCGTTTATACGTGGTCCATGTTTCACAAGCAGACAGTAAGGTTGGTAGTACAACAGGTTTGTAAACAAGCATTTTGGTTTCCCTGCGAATGTCCCGGTCCTCAAACACTCTGTTCTTCAATCGGGAGAAAGCTTTACTCGCAGGGCTCAGGCAATGCTGAATTTGTTTTGTTTGTTGCATACGGGCCTCATCTTTCCGCCCAGGCCAGGCAGTGTGCATCGTTCTCCTCCTCCCATTTTCATAGCCGTCAACCTTCCCTTTTTTTTGCGGGAAATTCCCCTATCAGTACTATAGTCTATACTATAGACTATAGTACTGATAGGGGAATTTCCCGCAAAAAAGGGAAGCAGGGCCATCTTAGGCACATCGGCCATAGTGGTGGTGGTGGGCTGGCGGGGGGGAGGGTGGCATCCGGGGCATCCGGGGGAGAGTGCGGGGTGCGGGGTAGGGTGCTCCGGTGTGCCGCCTTCGCGCCTCTCCACCTCTGGGGCCGCCTTCCTCCTGTGCTGGTTGCCCCTCGGGAGGTGGGGCGGCTGCCCAGCCACCAATGGGGGTGGGGGGGTGTCCATCTGGTGGCATGCAGGGAGGGGGGAGGCTGCCGCTGGGGCCGCGCGGCTCCCCTGCTCACTGCGCTCACGGGGCGCCCCTGGGAGGGGGGCCGGCACCCTGGCACCCTGCGCCAGTAGGGGCAATGGCTAAGACGGGGCTGAAGGGAAGGTTGACAGCTATGCATTTTACCCTCACAACAACCCTGGGAGGTAGGCTCGCTAGAGAGCGAGCGACTGGCCCCCGGGGTCACCCGGTTAGTTTCATGGCTGAGTGGGGGTGTCACCCACCCGGACACCCCTGGAAGCTGAACGTTGGAGGAATCGGGACAGATCAAATAAAAGTCCTTCGTGGAGCACATAGATGGAACTATGGAACTCCCTGCCACAGAAGGCAGGACTGGGCACTAACTCAGATAGCTAAAAAAGAGGATTAGGAAAATTCATGTAGAAGCCATCCCAGTTTCTGATTTGATCCTAGAATGTCGCACTTTTTCTTAGGACATCTCTATTTTCATTGGAGAAATGTTGGAGGGTATGGAGTTATCTGACCCCTGAGCCACAGAGTGGCTGGGGCAACCCAGTAAGATGTGTGGGGTATAGATAGTAAAAATTATCATTATGGAATGGGACGTCCCTATTTTCATCAGAGAAATGTTGGAGGATATGAGAGGATGCCGAACTAAATGGGCCATTGGTCTCTGCCAGATCCTAGTCAAACGCTTTTAACCACTGTTACTTTGAGTGCTTCCTTTCACAACAATTCCCTGAAATTAAAAAAGGGGGGGGGACCTCAGAGAAAGAGGTTGTAGCCCTGCTCACCACACCCTACATTTCTACTTGCAGGGAGCTGCTTTGATTTTAAATTGCTTTGAGGCAAACAGTGAAAACAGCGCCTGTCACACGTGCTCCAAATTGGAAAGGTTTCGTTTGGCTGTATTTCTAAACTAGTCCTAACGGCCCTCAGGTGCCAAGTGAATCCCACCTATCCCAGTCGGTAAAGCACGAGACTCTTAATCCCAGGGTCGTGGGTTCGAGTCCCACTTTGGGCAAAAGATTCCTGCATTTCAGTGGGTTGGACTAGATGACCCTGTGGGTCCCTTGCAAATCGACATGTGTCTCATTCTATCACTGGATCGGCCATCAAACTGGCCCAGGAGGGCTCGTCTTACACTCTTAAGTATTCCAGCAATTGCAGATTTGCCACTTGCAGAACTACAGTTCCCAGCACCCTTTGCATACTAAAGTTCCCAGGATTATTTGCAGGAAGCCTTGAATGTATGGTTCTACGTGGTGTGAATAAGGTTCACAGAATCACAGAATTGTCAAATCCTGCACACCGCTGCAGAGCCCATGGTGGGAAGAGGCGAGAACCGAGGCCTGCCCGGATTTGCAGAAAAAGGTGAACTTTGGGCGAAGAAGGGAGGTGTTTGGACCTGCTTCTGGAATTTGTGCCCAGCAGCCGTTGGGTGTCAACCAGTTTTGCCCGCACACGCAGGGTTTGGCGTGGGTGGGTGTGAGTGCGTGTACCAAAGGGTTTACTGTATGAACCAAAAGCCATAACAATTTCATTGCAATTTGCCAAACCGCAAAACTGCTCTCAGCAAGGGCACAAAGCAAGACATCGATGATTTAAAGAAATGCTGCCGGAATCTGTAAGTACCATCTGCTAGCAGCTCATACCTAGCTTCACTTCTGTTAGGCCTCCAAATCTCCACTAATAATAATAATAATAATAATAATAATAATAATAATAATAATAATAATAATAATAATAATAATTTATTTATACCCCGCCCATCACGTTGGGCTTCCCCAGCCACTCTGGGCGGCTTCCGACAAAATATATAAAACACGATAAAACATCAAACCTTAAAAACTTCCCTAAATGGAACTGCCTTCAGGTGTCTTCTAAAAGTCTGGTAGAGTTGCAAGGGACCCGAGGGTCATCTAGTCCAACCCCCTTGAAGTTCAGGGATCTTTTTCCAACATTAGGGTTGCCATACGCCTGGGAAATCCTGGGCATGTCCTCTTTCGGGCGGCTGACACAGCCATCTGGGGGGACGTTTACATTTTATAGCAAATGTCCATTTTGGTGTTTTTGTGGGGGGAGTCAGGTTCAGGCAACATTTTTTTCTGTCCTGATTTTTACCTCTTGAAATATAGCAACCATAGCTCTCTGTTTCCAATCTTCCTCGCAGCCAGAGCATTTAAAAAAATAATCTATTTTTAAATTATTGTTTTTTAAAAAATCTTAAATCTACATCCTTGTTTCGCTCCATTTAACGTTTTAAAGGCTTCAGCAAAGGCTCCCTTTACACCAGCTCTGACCCTCATCTCCGTATTGCTATGTAATCCTTGAATCAAATCCTCCGCAAATCATGATTGTTTTTCCTGTGAATGATGCGGTTATTTTACAAGCAGTCTGGTAGTGGATCTTTTAGAAGGTGCAAAACATGGGTGGGCAAGCTAAGGCCCATGGGCCGGATCCAGCCCAATCGCCTTCTAAATCTGGCCCGCAGACAGTCTGGGAATCAGCGTGTTTTTACATGAGTAGAATGTGTCCTTTTATTTAAAATGCATCTCTGGGTTATTTGTGGGGCATAGGAATTAGTTCATTATTATTTTTTCCAAAATATAGTCCAGCCCCCCACAAGGTCTGAGGGACAGCTGACCGGCCCCCTGCTGAAAAAGTTTGCTGACCCCAGGCATAAAGCAAGGAGGAAATAGCTCTTTTCGGTTGAGCACAATGCTCTTAATCTCTGGGCAAACATTCCTGCATTGCTGGGAGTTGGGCTAGAACAGTAGTGATGTATGGAAGTGAGAGCTGGACCATAAAGAAGGCTGATCGCCGGAAGAATTGATGCTTTTGAATTATGGTGCTGGAGGAGACTCTTGAGAGTCCCATGGACTGCAAGAAGATCAAACCTATCCATTCTGAAGGAAATCAGCCCTGAGTGCTCACTGGAAGGACAGATCCTGAAGCTGAGGCTCCAATACTTTGGCCACCTCATGAGAAGAGAAGACTCCCTGGAAAAGACCCTGATGTTGGGAAAGATGGAGGGCACAAGGAGAAGGGGACGACAGAGGATGAGATGGTTGGACAGTGTTCTCGAAGCTACCAACATGAGTCTGACCAAACTGCGGGAGGCAGTGGAAGACAGGAGTGCCTGGCGTGCTCTGGTCCAGGGGGTCACGAAGAGTCAGACACAGCTAAACGACTAAACAAAGGGACGCGGGTGGCGCTGTGGGTTAAACCACAGAACCTAGGGCTTGCCGATCAGAAGGTCGGCGGTTCGAATCCGCACGACGGGGTGAGCTCCCGTTGCTCGGTCCCTGCTCCTGCCCACCTAGCAGTTCGAAAGCACGTCAAAGTGCAAGTAGATAAATAGGTACCGCTCCGGCGGTAAACAGCATTTCTGTGCGCTGCTCTGGTTCGCCAGAAGCGGCTTTGTCATGCTGGCCACATGACCCAGAAGCTGTACGCCGGTTCCCTCGGCCATTAATGCGAGATGAGCGCCGCAACCCCAGAGTCGGACACGACTGGACCTAATGGTCAGGTGTCCCTTTACCTTTAAATGACTAAACAACAACAACAAGATGGCCCCTGTGTTCCCTTTCCATCTCTACAAATTCTTTCATGAAATATCTACCTTAGTTACAGGTAGGTAGCCGTGTTGGTCTGCCACAGTCAAAACAAAATAAAATAAAAAATTCCTTCCAGTAGCACCTTAGAGACCAACTAAGTTTGTTCTTGGTATGAGCTTTCGTGTGCATGCACACTCATACCAAGAACAAACTTAGTTGGCCTCTAAGGTGCTACTGGAAGGAATTTTTTATTTTATTTTGTTATGAAATATCTAGCAAGCTAATTGGAGTTCGTTAAGGGGGTGATACCTCCCCCCTTCTTAAAAATCTGGGGAAAGATGCTGGGTTTCCACCTCTGTGTGTTTTTGTGTTGCTGGATGACTCATTTTTCTTCTTGCAGGTACTTTCCCAGTTTAAAAGCATAACAAAAGCCCTTTGTGCTTCATCAGGTGGCCAGCATTCTGTCTCCAGCAGAGAGAAGCTCCCAGTCACCTCCCAGCTCTGGTGTCTGGTATTCAGAATTAATCCTTTTGTTGATTTATTTACAACCAAACAGAATAACCTTACAGAATAAAGTTGTTGATTTATTTACAATAAAGTTGTTGATTTATTTACAAAAAAAACAGAATAAAGTTACAGAATAAAGTTCTGAAGAAGTGTGCATGCACACGAAAGCTCATACCAAGAACAAACTTAGTTGGTCTCTAAGGTGATGCTGGAATGATTTTTTTAATTTTTAATTTTGTTTAAACAGAATAACGGTTGTATATGGCCTCCAACGACCCAGATATATAGGTGGCACTAGGTGATCATGGTACACAATATTTGTAAAAATACAGGTGAACTCGAAATAATAGAATATTGTGGAAAAGTCCATTTACGTAAGCAATTGTTTTCATTAGCTACTGGAGTTTAATATATGAGATAGACTCATGACATGCAAAGCGAGATATGTCAAGCCTTTGCTTGTTATAATTGTGATGATTATGGTGCACAGCTGATGAAAACCCCAAAGTTGAAATTGTTAATTTGGGGTTCTCATCAGCTGTACACCATAACTTGGAAGCTTCCTAGTGACTCAGTAATATTGTGGTTGGCCCTAAGGTACTACTGGTTTTCCCAGTAGTAATGTACGGAAGTGAGAGCTGGACCATAAAGAAGGCTGATCGCCGAAGAATGGATGCTTTTGAATTATGGTGCTGGAGGAGACTCTTGAGAGTCCCATGGACTGCAAGAAGATCAAACTTATCCATCCTTAAAGAAATCAGCCCTGAGTGCTCACTGGAAGGACAGATCCTGAAGTTGAGGCTCCAGTACTTTGGCCACCTCATGAGAAGAGAAGACTCCCTGGAAAAGACCCTGATGTTGGGAAAGATGGAGGGCACAAGGAGAAGGGGACGACAGAGGATGAGATGGTTGGACAGTGTTCTCGAAGCGACTGGCATGAGTTTGGCCAAACTGCGGGAGGCAGTGAAAGATTGGCGTGCTCTGGTCCATGGGGTCACGAAGAGTCGGACACGACTGAACGACTAAACAACAACAAGGTATCACAGGATAGTTTGTGGATTTCTCTCTCTCTCTCTCCTGATGAACCAAACACAACTTCCCTGTCCTTTCCCGTCTCTGATCACAAGGTGGCACCAGACACCAGACCATAAGGACGAAAAGTAGTTTTGTTTTGAAATACTGTACAAGTGGAACCATTTGTGTTCCTTCTGGGGTGGTTTGTCCACCTTTGGTCCTCAGGCTGCACTCAAGATTTCACCTGCAGCTCCTTGGCTACAGCCAAGATAGCACTTAATCTCAGGGTCCTGGGTTCGAGTCCCACGTTGGGCAAAATATTCCTGCATTGCACGGGGTTGGATTGGATGATCCTCCGGGTCCCATCCAACTCTACAGTTCTGTGATTCTACGAGAGCGGCCACACCCTGGGAACAGCTTCGAGTGGCCGGCTAAACCAGGTGAGGGGAACCGATGGGTCTCTAACCCTTGGGGAGTTAGGGACTTCATCTGCACGCGATGATGGGGGGTCAAATGGTCCAGAAGGCGGTTTCTGCACATGCCGTGGAGGGAAGTGAGGGGCAGATGGGGCTCGTCCGCCTGGGAGGGGAGCCCATCTCGGAGAAGGAAAGCTCTGACCCTAAACTTCCACTGCTTTGCAGGATCTCTTATGGAGAATAAAAGTCTCAGGAGTAAACCCAGAGTGGCACAAATCCAGAGCGGAGTCCCTAAGGTGGTCAAATGGCGCCTTGAGCGCCTCCTTCCGGCGACTCCTGCAGCCAAGCATCCTACTCTGGTTTCATTTGGGCCATACCTGCGAGGCTGAGAGGGGGGTCTTGTTGTCTGGGCAGTGGGAGGGCCGCCCCAGGTTCCATAATGGAGGGGGTGACAAATTATCAAGGAACAATTTTTTTTTTTGAATTTTTTTTAAAATGCCTGCTCCAAAGGTCTTATCTTACTATACTAGGGATTATATAGCTATATATGAAATTTCATGCATATCGGTTAATATCTTGACCCTCCTCCACCAAAATAGCTGTTCACTTGGCTGTTTTCCTATGTCGTGAAGGCTGAAATTTCAGTTCAGTGGAGCACTTACTGTTCCCAACCCTAACCCTGTGGAAAGCCATCTAATTAGACTTTAATTTGATTTTGAGATGTTTTTAGGAGGTAATTTAATTATTGTTTGATTTTATACCAATGTTATGTATCTGATGTTAGCCACCCTGAGCCCGACTTTGGCCGGGGAGGGTGGGATATAAATAAAAGTTTTTTTTTATTACTTGTTATTATTCCTTTGTAAGAAAATATGAAATAACGTAAAACCATTTTTGCAGGGGGGGGATCAATGGGGGGGTTGACAAGAAATTTTCTGCACCGGGTACCACCTGACCTTCCCATGCCTGGGGGGGGGTGACAAAAAAATTTTTGCCCCCGGGTACCAATTTACCTTGCTACGCCCCTGCGTCTGGGCAGCCCAGGACCTCCACTCACACATTCCCAGGCTTGCACCCCAAGGAGGTCACTTTGGTGCTGCTAACACAGTGGTTTGATTTCACCCCCGGAGGCGCACTCCATTGTCTCTCGAGATAGACGGGTGCCGACAGGGGCTGGCTGCTGCAGGGGCCGACGGGATCTGCTGCTGTCCAGCACTTCAAGGGCGCCACATTGATTCTCCCTGTGGCATGGAGTGCTCCTGTTCAGGGTTCCAGCCAGGCTCCCTTCCCGTACACTCCATTCCATTCCATTCCTTCTGCCCCTCCCCCCCTTTTTAATAGTCCCTAAAACGCAATGCTCTGTGCTGAGCAAGATTGGTCCTCGCCGGGCTGTTTTTGGATTACCTTCCCACTTTAGGATTTCCCCTAAACAGGATCTAACCCCCTCCCCCCCCCACCATAGCTGTCAAGTCTCCCTTTTTTTGCGGGAAACTCCCATTTCCCGCTGCTATCCCTTATTGTTGATATCCCTTAAATTTCCCTTATTTCCAGGAAAGAGTTGGAGTCCGGGGACTCCTTGGGTCCCTGCCTTTCTCAGCCCTGCCTGCCTGCCTGCCTACCTCACAGGACTGTTGTGGGGATTAAATGAGGACTAGGACCAGGGAGCTCCTTGGAGAAAAAGGTGGAATATAAATACCTAATAACAGACCGACAGACAGATATATATAAAGAAGAAGATAAAATAGACAAATGTATCTCGGCAACAGGTGCTCAGATTAAGCATTGCTGCCCCTAACTGGAGGCAGAGCAGAGCCAACCTGGCCAGAAGCCATCAGTGGTCCTCTCCTCCTGCATGAATTGGCCTAATCCTTTTCTAAAGCCATCCAAGTTGGTGGCCATCGCTGCTCCCTGTGGCAGGGAGTTCCAGAGGTTAACCGTGTGCTGCGTGAATAAGTGCTTTCTTTTCTCTGCCCTGATTTCTCTTTCCTGGGAGCTCTTTCCTGGTGTAAATTAATTTGTAGCCTGGGGGGATTACCGCGGCGTGGACTGTGTCCCCTGAGAACCGTAGACGGGTGAGGGCGCTGATCCCTTATTTTCAAATCCGAAACTTGACAGCTATGCCCCGCACTCCTCAGTTCCCCACAGGGAACTGATGTGCTCAGCCCAAGCAGAGCTGAACCCCCCTTCCCTCTCCTTTGCTCATCGGAGTGATGTTCAGTGACTGGCAAGCGTGTGGACCAAGCTGGACTTTGGTCTGCGGCCCACAGGTCCCCCACCCTTGGCCTAACCCGCCTTGCAGGGTTGTTGTGAGGATCAAATGGGGGGGGGTGGAACCGTGCAAGCCGCCTTGAGCTGGAAAATCAGGACAGAAACGGAATTGCTAAATAAGCTGCAGTCGGTTTTGTTTTCCTCCGCCTCTGCAAAAAAAAAATATATCCCCTCCGCAAACCGTTCTCTTTTATCTAAACCTTCCTTCCCAGTAAAGGCAGACTTGAACTCTTGGCCTCTGTTCCATGGTGCATCCATCCATCTGAAATCTCGCCTCTCGCTGCTTGGAAGGCAGGTACGATCACTTGCAGACGCCTTGAACCTCAGCTGCTCAAAGGTCTCTGTTGTGTGAAAGCCATCGCCCCCCCCCGCCCCCGTTCCTTTTTTTCTGCACAAATGCTGCCTCCTCCAAGTGCTGAGAAACACGGTTATCAAGACGGGCACCATTCCTCGTGTTGGCAGAGATGAAAGCGCTAGGTGTGGTCCCAACGCTACGATTCTATGCTTTATTTCACAAACTCTTATGTATTGCTTGATCGTAAAGCACACCCACCCACCCCCCTCGAAGCAGTTTACGAAAAGAATAAGACAATAATGTTCTCGGGACGATTGCATCTGTCTCCCATCTTTTTCTCTAAGTAGCTCAACGTACACAGCTCTCCCCCACTCCTCAATTAACCCCCCCCCACAACAACAACCCTGCAAGGTAGGCTAGTCTGAGAGAGGCAGCGCCCGGCCCCCAAGGTCACCTAGTGAGCTTCGTGGCCGAGCGGGAATTTGAACCCAGGTCCCCCCCTGGTCCTAGTTGCACAGTAAAAAACAGTTAAAAGCAGCTACTTGAAACATTCAACATGCAGTGGTACCTTGGTTTACAAACTTAAACCGTTCCGGAAGTCCGTTCTTAAACCAAAGCGTTCTCAAACCAAGGCGCGCTTTCCCATAGCAGCGGGGGACTCAATTTACAAATGGAACACACTCGACTGGAAGCGGAACATGTTCTTATTCCAAGGCAAAGTTCACAAACCATAGAATCCTAGAATCCTAGAGTTGGAAGAGACCCCAAGGGCCATCCAGTCCAACCCCCTGCCAAGCAGGAAACACCATCAAAGCATTCCTGACAGATGGCTGTCAAGCCTCCGCTTAAAGACCTCCAAAGAAGGAGACTCCACCACACTCCTTGGCAGCAAATTCCACTGTCCAACAGCTCTCACTGTCAGGAAGTTCTTCCTAATGTTTAGGTGGAATCTTCTTTCTTGTAGTTTGAATCCATTGCCCCGTGTCCGCTTCTCTGGAGCAGCAGAAAACAACCTTTCTCCCTCCTCTATATGACATCCTTTTATATATTTGAACATGGCTATCATATCACCCCTTCACCTTCTCTTCTCCAGGCTAAAACACCTACTTCCGGGTTTGCAGCGTTCTTAATCCAGGTTCATAAACTAAGCTCTTCTTAAACAAGGTAAAAGGTAAAGGGACCCCTGACCGTTAGGTCCAGTTGTGTCGACTCTGGGGTTGCGGCGTTCATCTCACTTTATTGAGCAAGGGAGCCGGCGTACAGCTTCTGGGTCATGTGGCCAGCATGACTAAGCCGCTTCTGGCGAACCAGAGCAGCGCACAGAAACGCGTTTACCTTCCCACCGGAGCGGTACCTATTTATCTACTTGCACTTTGATGCTTTCGAACTGCTAGGTTGGCAGGAGCAGGGACCGAGCAACGGGAGCTCACCCCGTCGCGGGGATTCGAACCGCCGACCTTCTGATCGGCAAGCCCTAAGCTCTGTGGTTTAACCCACAGGATCACCCACATCCCTTAAACCAAGGTACCGCTGTACAATTAACACCAACGGTAAGCTAAAAAAACAGCCAACTTTCTCCATATTTGGGTCGGCTCGGCCAAACAAGCGTGTTTTTAGCAGGTGCTGCACAGTGAAAGTGCCTGCGTGGTATCAAGACGCCTGCTTCTTGGGAGAAAAGCAATGACAAACCTAGACAGCATCTTAAAAAGCAAAGACATCACCTTGCCGACAAAGGTCCGTATAGTTAAAGCTATGGTTTTCCCAGTAGTGATGTACGGAAGTGAGAGCTGGACCATAAAGAAGGCTGATCGCCAAAGAATTGATGCTTTTGAATTATGGTGCTGGAGGAGACTCTTGAGAGTCCCATGGACTGCAAGAAGATCAAACTTATCCATTCCTTAAAGAAATCAGCCCTGAGTGCTCACTGGAAGGACAGATCCTGAAGTTGAGGCTCCAGTACTTTGGCCACCTCATGAGAAGAGAAGACTCCCTAGAAAAGACCCTGATGTTGGGAAAGATGGAGGGCACAAGGAGAAGGGGACGACAGAGGATGAGATGGTTGGACAGTGTTCTCGAAGCTACAACATGAGTTTGGCCAAACTGCGAGAGGCAGTGGAAGACAGGAGTGCCTGGCATGCTCTGGTCCATGGGGTCACGAACAGGTGGACACGACTGAAAGACTGAACAGGTATAAATGGGATCTTGCAGAAAAAAACAGCAGCCATTGCCGCTAGGAGGCATTTATTTGACAATCCCTGAAGATGACCCTGCTGGCTGCGAGTTGTCAGTGGAGACGCCCCCCTCGATTGCATCCACTTCTGAAAATGCTGAGTTCGGGCAGGAGTTGAATGAGGCTGTGCCTTGGACCGAACCTTCTTTTCCTTGAGAACGGAGAGGAGCCGGCCACTGAGCCACAATTTCTCCTAACTCAGCAACTAGCTTCTCTGACGCATATAAAAGGGAAAACGCTGCCAAGGCGAAGTTGGTTTAAATACCTGTTTGCCGATAACGTATCAGGGACAGAGGCATAATGTGCATGTAATCTGGATTATGTAATCTGGATTGTGTAAAATTATGTAAGATTTCGTAAAGGGGCGATCACCGAGTTCACAGGGAGCAGAATGCCGTTGACTCGGAGACAAACAAACTCCAGCAGCATCTTGAAGACTGACATATTTTTGTGTGTGTCAAGAGAGTGTCATGGGTTTCGGCCATATTAAATGTGCTTGGCTATAAGATTGAGGGGGTTGGGTTTGCATGCAGGAAAAACCCCTGAGGGCACCTGCAAGTAAACTAGGATAGCATCCGTTACAGGTAGGTAGCCGTGTTGGTCTGCCATAGTCAAAACAAAACAAAAAAATCCAAGAAGTGTGCATGCACACGAAAGCTCATACCAAGAACAAACTTAGTTGGTCTCTAAGGTGCTACTGGAAGGATTTTTTTTTTTTATTTTTTTTTTGACTAGGATAGGATGTGATAACAACAACAACAATTTATTACTTATACCCTGTCCATCAGGATGGGCCTTCCCAGCCACTCTGGGCAGCTTCCAACAAAATAATAAAAACACGACAAAACATCAAACATTAAAAACTTCCCTAAACGGGGCTGCCTTCAGATGTCCAGCTCTCACTTCCATACATCACTACTGGGGAAACCATAGCTTTAACTATACGGACCTTTGTCGGCAAGGTGGTGTCTCTGCTTTTTAAGATGCTGCCTAGGTTTGTCATTGCTTTTCTCCCAAGCAGTGATCATGGAAACCAAGATTGGTCAAAACAAAATAAAAAAATTCCTTCCAGTAGCACCTTAGAGACCAACTAAGTTTGTTCTTGGTATGAACTTTGGTGTGCATGCACACTTCTTCAGATACAGGATTGGTCAGTTAGAGAAGTATTTTTACTGTCTTACTTGATCTAACGGGGGGGGGTGGCTGGGGGGGCAGCTCCCCCCCCCATGGCTAGGCCCATGCTGGGATGCACGGTTGGCGCATTCCCACACAGGCTCGCATCTGGGGAGGGGGTGGCAGAAGGGCGCAACAGCCCCCCACCTCAGGGCTGGGGGTCTCTCCAGCGGCGGTGGGGGCTGCCTGCCGTTCTCCCTTTGTTCTCTACCGCTTGCCCCGCCCCCTTGCGTGGGCGGGCGCCCACTCCCCTTCCTCCCCAGGCGTCTTAGAGACGCGCTCCTCCTCCGCTGGTGTCGAAACTCCCACGCTTTGCGCCGCGACTGCGGAGTCGCGCTTTCCCACCTGGCACGAATCCCAGGTGGGAAAAGGTCTCACTTTTTCATGAGAGATCCTGGAAGGCTGCGCCTGCCACGGGTGGGGTGGGGCGTATAATAAAAAGCAGCAGGTGCCGGATAACTCAAGAGGAGGCTTTGGAGACGCGCGTCGCCGGCGGAGGAGGATGGAGTGTGTCATCCGAGAAGCCACCGTCGAGGATTGCGAGCACCTCATGAGCCTGATACATGTGAGTGCGGTCTTGAGTTCGAATCCCGGCCGCTGACAGGTTTCTCGCCGCATGTTTCTCGCCACTGTGAGAACAGGGTGCTGGGCAGTGCCGGATTTATGCATAAGCTAAACAAGCTATGGCTCAGGGCCCCATTCTCTTGGGGGGGATTTTTTTAAAATAAAAATAATATTTATTAAAAATTTCCAATCAAACCAAATTATATATTCCAAATTATACAAATTATGGGGCCCCAAAAAAATTTAAGGAAAAAAACAACTGGATGTACATTTCCAAAATGTAAGATAAAAAACAAATAAAATAAAACCTACATACAGCAACAGTGTTTTGTGTTGTGTAGGCTCCTATTTGTTATGTGCAAATGGCTTTAGATACCTATTAAAAAGGTAAAGGTAAAGGGACCCCTGACCGTTAGGTCCAGTCGCGGACGACTCTGGGGTTGCGGCGCTCATCTCGCTTTACTGGCCGAGGGAGCCGCGTTTGTCCGCAGACAGTTTTTGGGTCATGTGGCCAGCATGACTAAGCCGCTTCTGGCGAACCAGAGCAGCGCATGGAAACGCCGTTTACCTTCCCGCCGGAGCGGTACCTATTTATCTACTTGCACTTTGACGTGCTTTCGAACTGCTATACCTTTGAGGTCCATAAATGTCCATATAGCATATATTCAACACACAAAAACAGTGACAGTTTGTTGTTGACAAAGGACAGCTGGACATATAAAGGACCCGGACTCCTTCAGTAGCTTAGGGCCTCATCCAGCCTAAATCCATCCCTGGTGCTGGGCTCAAGTCGGTAGAGCACGAGACTCTTCACATTCAGGGTCACGGGTTTGAGTCCTGCTTCGGGCTAAAGATTCCTGCATTGCGGGGGTGGGCTAGATGTCCCTTGGGGGTCCCTTCCAACTCTACCGTTCTATGATTCTACACCGCTCATAGTAGATCCCTACTCTGAAGAAGTCTGGCACACAGAGTATCCCGGGCGAAGCCTGGCCCAGCGCCAGGGAGTTTTTGAACATTGACTTGAACACCTGCTTTCCGTTCTTCATTCCGCCCAGGAAATTGCTGACTTTCACCACTTACTGGAAGACGTGACGATCAATTCTCAAGGTAAGGCTGGGGGGCGCTGCGCTACTGGCGTGCCGGGCATGTATCCATAAGCTCTCTCCACGCCAAGAAAGAGTTCCAGGAAGTTTTGCTGCAAACTGCCTTTAAACATGTTACCCCCAAAAAGTTGCAAATACAAATCAACCCATTGCTCTTAAACAAGTTGCGATGCAGTCCCAAGTTTTCTTTTAAATTCTTACTCGTTAATATAGTTAACATAATGACGCCGCTGGCACAGCATACTGGGACTTTTCTGTTTCATATTTATTTATTTGATAAATTTTGTACACTGCTTGATTCTAAAACAAAAAAACTGCTTCCAAAAACCCCCTGAAACAATCAAATTATCAATAAGAAGGCTCATCTTGAGTTCTTGAAACCTTCTAACCACTACACCACACTACCACAATTAGCTGACTCTGTCTCTTTCATTGGTTGCGGCTCCACCCGAACTGACGGCAAAACGGGAGAGCCCAACTAAACATTAGCAAGAACTTTCTGATGGTGAAAGCGGTTTGAAACTGGAACGGACTCCCTTGGAAGGCAGTGGACTCTCTTTCAGAGGTTTCTAAACAGGTTTGATAGCCATCTGCCGGGGATTCTTGAATTGCGATTCCTCCATTGCAGGGGGTTGGACTAGATGACCCCCGGGGGTCCCTTCCAACTCTGCAATTCCATTTGGCCAGGTCCAGAGTGCATTCAACCTAAAACACTTTTTCCTTCCTTGTTTTCCTTCCCGGCACACAGTTCTAAAAGCGGACGGTTTTGGCAAGGACCCCTTCTTCAAATGCCTCCTGGCTGAACAGCCTGTGGGAAAAGGGTGCAAGCCAGGTAAGAGCCACTCCCACCCTAAGCTCAGCTCCTTGGTGTAAATTACTCCAAGGTGTAAAGTGCTAGTAAGTTGAAGGGACAGAGCAAGAGGAAGTATTTTTCTCTCTCCTACCGCCGTTTACCCCATTGCATGAACACCTATCATTTGCTATTTCCCCCAATGCACCCCCACCCTAAGCTCAGCTCCTTGGTGTAAATTACTCCAAGGTGTAAAGTGCTAGTAAGTTGAAGGGACAGAGCAAGAGGAAGTATTTTTCTCTCTCCTACCGCCGTTTACCCCATTGCATGAACACCTATCATTTGCTATTTCCCCCAATGCACCCCCACCCTAAGCTCAGCTCCTTGGTGTAAATTACTCCAAGGTGTAAAGTGCTAGTAAGTTGAAGGGAGAGAGGAAGATTTTTCTCCTACCACCGTTTACTCCATTGCATGAAGACCCATCCTTTGCTATTTCTCCCAATGCACCCCCACCCTAAGCTCAGCTCCTTGGTGTAAATTACTCCAAGGTGTAAAGTGCTAGTAAGTTGAAGGGAGAGAGGAAGATTTTTCTCCTACCACCGTTTACTCCATTGCATGAAGACCCATCCTTTGCTATTTTCCCCAATGCACCCCCACCCTAAGCTCAGCTCCTTGGTGTAAATTACTCCAATGTGTATAGTGCTAGTAAGTTGAAGGGAGAGAGGAAGATTTTTCTCCTACCACCGTTTACTCCATTGCATGAAGACCCATCCTTTGCTATTTTCCCCAATGCACCCCCACCCTAAGCTCAGCTCCTTGGTGTAAATTACTCCAATGTGTATAGTGCTAGTAAGTTGAAGGGAGAGAGGAAGATTTTTCTCCTACCACCGTTTACTCCGTTGCATGAAGACCTATCCTTTGCTATTTTCCCCAATGCAGCTCGCCCTATTGGCCATGCCCTGTACTTCTTTGGGTACAACGTAAACCACGGGAGAATGGTGTACCTGGAAAACTTGTACGTGGTGGCAGAATTCAGAGGTACGTGAGGGCATCACCTGGGAGCGTAACCGGCCAAGTTACAGCAGTGTCAGGGGCTGTGACACACCTGGGGGATTCTGTCAACCAATCAAGAGCCTCCTCTCTCCTTCCTCGGAGAAGATGCAACAATTCAGCTTTCGTGCTGGGTATGTAGAATGGCAGAGCTGGAAAGGGACTCCCGTGGGTCATCCAGCCCACCCCCCAGTTGTGGTTCCAAATGGCCAGCGGGTGCCAGGTTGGGAAAGGCTGTTTTTCTTGTGACTCATACCACTTCTCTTTCTGTCCAACTTCTCCACCAGGCCAAGGAGTTGGGAAGCAGTTATTGAGCAAAGTAGCAGAGGTGAGTTTGAAGCCTGACATCCTGGTCATATTCTGATCATATTTTCCCCAGCCGCTCTGGGCGCATCCCAACACAATATTAAAAACATGATAAAACATCAAACTTCCCTAAGCAGGGCTGCCTTCAGATGTCTTCTAAAAGTCAGATAGTTGTTTATTTCCTTGACATCTGGTGGGAGGGCGTTCCACAGGGCGCCACCACCGAGAAGGCCCTCTGCCTGGTTCCCTGTAACCTCACTTCTCGCAGGGAGGGAACCGCCAGAAGGCCCTCGGAGCTGGATCTCAGTGTCCGGGCAGAACGATAGGGGTGGAGACGCTCCTTCAGGTATACTGGACCTTTGAGGTCGTTTAGGGCTTTCAAGGTCAGCACCAACCCTTTGAATTGTGCTCAGAAACGTACTGGGAACCAACGTAGGTCTTTCAGGACCGGTGTTATGTGGTCTCACCAGCCGCTCCCAGTCCCCAGTCTAGCTGCCGCATTCTGGATTAGTTGCAGTTTCCGGGTCACCTTCAAAGGTAGCCCCACGTAGCGCATGGCAGTAGTCCAAGCGGGAGATAACCAGAGCATGCGCCACTCTGGCCAGAAAGTCTGCGGGCAGGGAGGGTCTCATCCTGCATACCAGATGGAGCTGGTAGACAGCTGCCCTGGACACAGAATTGACCTGCGCCTCCATGGACAGCTGTGAGTCCAAAATGACTCCCAGGCTGCGCACCTGGTCCTTCAGGCCCCATTCAGGACCAGGGAGTCCTCCACACCTGCCCGCAGACTGTCCCCCCAAAACAGTACTTCTGCCTTGTCAGGATTCAACCTCAGTCTGTTAGCCGCCATCCATCCTCCAACTGCCTCCAGGCACTCACACAGGACCTTCGCTGGTTCTGATTTGAAAGAGAGGTAGAGCTGGGTATCATCCGCATACTGATGAACACACCCGTCCGAGTGGCGTGGGGAGTGTTTTCAAGGCAAGGTCCTAGAATTGCCGAGTCGGAAGGGACCCTGAGGGTCATTTAGCCCAACCCCCTGCAACGTACCCAGGGCCGGATTTAGGTTTGATGAGGCCCTAAGCTACTGAAGGTAACGGGGCCCTTTATATGTCCAAATTGTCGCTGTTTTTTTGTGTCGAATATATGCTGTATGGTAATTTATGGACCTCATAGTTATCTAAAGCCATTTGCACAATATAACCAAATATGTATTTTATCAAAGTAATTGTTGAACTGAAATGCAATTAAGAAGAAGTATATTAATAGTGAAATACAATTAAGAAGAAGTATATTAATAGTGAAATATGTTAGAGATTTCAGAGTTGCCTACGTGCAGAAATGCAGCTGTCTATCTCCAAGCAATTAACTAGTTGGCAGAAAGCCCAGATCTGCTCTCTCTCAGACCCTTAGCAACGACCTGTGATTGGTCAATGAGTTCCTAAAGACTCAGCTCTGTGTGAGAGCTGTGTGGTTAGTGTGGTTAGTGTGTTGGTGTGAGAAAGTGGTCAGTATAGAGAGAGAGAGAGAGACAGAGAGGAAAAGATTTTATGTTTTGTTTCTTTTATTTTGTAAAGTCTGTAAATAGTAACTTATGGATGCTAGTTGCTTCAATCAATAAATACTGTATATAGTTATCCAGTGAGTTGCTGAGTTCCTGCGTTGAGCTGTCTAGTCAATTTCACAACAGCCAGAAGCTTCCAGAAAAGTCTGCGTCTAACTCTGCGGTGTCCAGGAATATGTTATACTCCTGACACTAAATCTTAAGAAAATAATTATTAAGCTATAACTTAAAAGGATTTTTTTTATTCATAACAAACTTAATAATGCAAACACATTGGCATTTGGCAATAACAAAAGTTCCTTTAGAAACACAATTTACAAAGACTCATAATCTAGTCTCTAGAAACTTGCTATAACATGAAATAATAATAGGTGTAAATATATGACGCAAACTACTAATAATTAGAAATAGCAGAATGTAGGCACCCTATATATAGAAATGAGCAAACCAGTGATATTTTAGGGAGCAGGCTAGCAGGCGGGGCCCATGACTTACATCATAGGAGCCTACACAACACAAAACACTGTAGGTTTTATTTTATTTGTTTTTTATCTTATATTTTGGAAATGTACATCCAGTTTTTTACCCCCTTTACATTTTTTTGGGCCCTCCCCCAAGAGAGTGGGGCCCTAAGCTATAGCTTGTTTGTCTTATACATAAATCCAGCGAACCTTTGCTTTATGTCCATTCTCTGTCCTCCTCCTCCTCGGACGTAGATCGCCCTGGAAGCCGGCTGCGTGGAGATGAAGTTTGTCACCATGGAATGGAACCGGCCGGCCAAGCAGATGTACGTCCACCTGGGGGCTCAGGACACCACCGAATCCGAGGATCTGCACTGCATGGTTCTGGATCGGGACGCCTTGCAGAGGTTGCAGCAAAGTGGGAAGAAGATCTCTCACTGAACTCCCTATTAAATGGGAAGGTCAAAGAGCGCACCCTGCAGGGTTTATAACCGTACATAAAGAGTTTATTTCACTTGCCTAACCTGGTTGGGAAGAGGGAGAGGAAGGAAGAAATTCACAGGAGACCATACCTTATGCAGATTTCTTCCTGTGAAACATTAGAGGATTCCATAGCGAAATACAGACTATACGTGTAAATAAAAGCCTGTAGGAGTTTTGTAAGGCTGTTTTTGTTTCGTTGTTTTTTTTAAAAAAATTAATCTCGAGTTTTTACAAATATCATTTCCATTCAAATATAATCAACTTTAAACATATACAGGTGAAACTCGAAAAATTAGAATATCGTGGAAAAGTCCATTTATGTAAGCAATTGTTTTCATTAGCTACTGGAGTTTAATATATGAGATAGACTCATAGCTGTCAAGTTTCGGATTTGAAAATAAGGAATCAGCACCCTCACCCGTCCCAGGGACAGTCTACGATTCTCAGGGACAGTCCACGCCGCGGTAATCCCCCCAGGCTACAAATAAATTTACACCAGGAAAGACCTCCCAGGAAAGAGAAATCAGGGCAGAGAAAAGAAAGCACTTATTCACGCAGCACACGGTTAACCTCTGGAACTCCCTGCCACAGGGAGCAGCGATGGCCACCAACTTGGATGGCTTTAGAAAAGGATTAGGCAAATTCATGCAGGAGGAGAGGACCACTGATGGCTTCTGGCCAGGTTGGCTCTGCTCTGCCTCCAGTTAGGGGCAGCAATGCTTAATCTGAGCACCTGTTGCCGAGAAACATTCGTCTATTTTATCTTCTTCTTTATATATCTGTCTGTCTGTTTGTTATTAGGTATTTATATTCCACCTTTTTCTCCAAGGAGCTCCCTGGTCCTAGTCCTCATTTAATCCCCACAACAGTCCTGTGAGGTAGGCAGGCAGGCAGGCAGGGCTGAGAAATGCAGGGACCCAAGGAGTCCCCGGACTCCAACTCTCCTTCCTGGAAATAAGGGAAATTTAAGGGATATCAACAATAAGGGATAGCAGCGGGAAACGGCTTGGAATAAGGGAGTTTCCCGCTAAAAAAGGGAGACTTGACAGCTATGGATAGACTCATGACATGCAAAGCGAGATATGTCAAGCCTTTGCTTGTTATAATTGTGATGATTATGGTGCACAGCTGATGAAAACCCCAAAGTTGAAATTGTTAATTTGGGGTTCTCATCAGCTGTACGCCATAATCATCACAATTATAACAAATAAAGGCTTGACATATCTCGCTTTGCATGTCATGAGTCTATCTCATATATTAGTTTCACCTTTTAAGTTGAATTACTGAAAGAAATGAACCTCTCCACGATATTCTAATTTTTCGAGTTTCACCTGTATAGGATTCCTTGAAACCTTCAACCTCCCTCTGCCCCCTCATGGTTTCCATTGCAAATGTTTTCCTACTGCATCTTAAAACATAAAAGGTAAAGGACCCCTGGACCGTTAAGTCCAGTCAAAGGCGACTCTGGAGTTGTGGCGCTCATCTCACTTTCATGCCAAGGGAGCCGGTGTTTGTCCACAGACAGCTTCCCGGGTCATGTAGCCAGCATGACTAATCCGCTTCTGGCACAACGGTACACTGTGACGGAAACCAGAGCACACGGAAACGCCGTTTACCTTCCGGCCGGAGCGGTACCTATTTATCTACTTGCACTTGTGCTTTCGAACTGCTAGGTTGGCAGGAGCTGGGACCGAACAACGGGAGCTCACTCCGTCACGGGGATTCGAACCGCCGACCTTCCGATGGGCAAGCCCAAGAGGCTCAGTGGTTTAGACCACAGCTCCACCCACCAGCTGTCCATTTTGCCCTGTTCTCACAGTGGCCAACCAGGTGCTAGTGCGAAGCCCAAATACATAACTAAATGAATAGATTCAGTAAGCAAATAAATACTTTTTTTATTCAGGGTCTGAGTTGGTATGCGTTGGTGTGTCCACCCATGCCCAGTGGCCTTCCTGACCCACAGCCACAGAACTGTGGGAGGAATAGCCATTTCGCTTACCCCCGCTGGGAACTGTCGAGAGGAATTGCAACCTTTAACAGGGATCCCTCTCTGACCGCCAGGCCCTTTATCTCTGAGACGTTCTCCCCAGGGAAATCCATAAAGTGCTTCTGTTGGAGCCTCCAGAAGAAAAACACCCTTTGTGACCTTTTTTAAAAATTCCTGTCTGCTTTTTCGTACGCAAGAACACCAGGGCCAGCTGCGTCAGGCCAATGTCTTCACAGCGGCCAACCAGGAAACCTGCAAGCGGGATTCGAACGCAAGACCAGCACTCTCGCCTCCTGTGGTTTTCAGAAACTGGGACCCGGAAGCATTAAAAGGCCACCAAACACGGATGCCTTTAAAAAAGGGTTGGAGTTAATTCATAAAGTGAGCACAGTCACAAGTGCCTCCGGATACAAGTTCCTGACAGGAGGGGAGAGTGGCTCTTGGGTTCGAATCCTGACTGCGGGTTTTCCCATCGTCGTTGGCCACTGCGAGAACCAGATGCCGGGCTAGATGGGCCGCCTTTGGCCTGATCCTGCAGACTCTTACATCCACAGCAACATTTCGTTTCCTTGGCCTTGCCCCAGAGGAGACCCCCTGGAGGTGGGCTCCCCGTTCATTATGGGATGGAAGGAGGAGATGTCGTTTGGTTCCCCCCACCTCCAGCCCCGAAACACCTTGGGCCCGGTGTCTATTGGGGACAGGATAAGACGGAATCGACAAACCCAGATGACTCTCTGGAGAACTTTCCAGCCCAGCAGTTCCCATTAGCAGAATATTAGGGTGACGGGTGGCACGCCCGACCACCCTATGTGGCGGCACCCATCTCTGCCTCGTCTTCCCGCACCTCCTGATGTGCCCACGCTCTCCTTCCTCCCAGGGGGTAATTAAAACCCTTTTTACATAAAAACCGCCATCAGGTTTAATCTCCATCAAGGGGAAAGGTCAGTTGGCTCGTCGCACGCTTCCTTCACAGACCCAGAGGAGACCTGTGGGTTTCCGGAGGTGGAATGGGGTTCTAGAGGAGGGGGGGGAACCTCAGGTCTGCAGAATCATAGAAGGGACCCCCAGAGGTCATCCAGCCCAGCCCCCTTGCAATGCAGGAATCTCAGCTAAAGCATCTCTGGCAGATGGCCCCCCGACCTCTGCTTAAAATCCCCCAAGGAAGGAGAAGTCGCCACCTCCCGAGGGAGACCGAACGGCTCTTACTGCCAGAAAGTTCTTATTGATGTTTAGCTGGAATCTCCTTCCTCTTAACCTGAAGCCGTGGGTTCGAGTCCTGCCCACTGGAGGGGTTTCTTTTAATTATCAGAAACGTACAAGACACAGAATTATAGAGTGGTGAAAGGGTTGAGACTTGGGTAGAGAACATCATCTATGCTCCTCCAGATGTTCACAGGCTACAGCTGTTAGCAGCCAGCATGATCAACGATTAGAGAGGATGAGAGTTGTATCCGGTCCTGAAAGACCTACATTGGCTGCCGGTACGTTTCCGAGCACAATTCAAAGTGTTGGTGCAGACCTTGAAAGCCCTAAACGGCCTCAAAGGCCCAGTATACCTGAAGGAGCGTCTCCACCCCCATCGTTCAGCCCGGACACTGAGGTCCAGCTCCGAGGGCCTTCTGGCGGTTCCCTCCCTGCGAGAAGTGAGGTTACAGGGAACCAGGCAGAGGGCCTTCTCGGTGGTGGCGCCCTCCCATCAGATGTCAAGGAAATAAACAACTATCTGACTTTTAGAAGACATCTGAAGGCAGCCCTGTTTAGGGAAGTTTTTAATGTTTGATGTTTTATCGTGTTTTAAATATTCTGTTGGGGGCCGTCCTGAATGGCTGGGGAAACCCAGCCAGCTGGGTGGGGTACAAATAAAATCATCATCATCATCATCATCCCAGAAACCTCTAGATGCCAACCAGATTTTGGGGGGAGGTGAGGAAGGGGACTTCCATATTGAAGGAAGAGGGTAGACTGAAAGACTGGATTCCTGGGCCCTTAAATGATTGAAGTATAGAATAATAGATTTGCAGAGTGGAAGAGTTGGGAGGGACCCCCAGGGGTTATCTAGTCCAACTCACTTTCAATGTACCAACTGGAAACGAAGAATTACGTCTGCCTCAAAACTTTCACAAACAGAATGGATAGTGGAATCACGTCTCATCGTCCAGATCATTAATGCACAATTAAGGCAGCAGGATAGCTCAGTTGCTTAGAGTGCGGCGCGGATAATGCCAAGGTTGCAGGTTCGATCCCCGTAAGGGACAGCTGCATATTCCTGCATCGCAGGGGCTTGGACTAGATGACCACCGGGGGCCCTTCCAGCTCTACAATTCTATGATCCCTGTGTAGACTGCAAGGCAATTGGCCCTCCCCGCAATTAGCAAGGGGATAACCCCACAAAACAGCCGGAAAATGGGTGCTTTATTGCGAATCATCAACATATTACAATATCCAAAAAAAGGGAGAGAGAGTTTATCTCACAAGCGGCAACAGAGGAAGAGAGAAGCTACATGGGTCCCGATTCGGACTGAGGGTGGAGGGAGGCGAATAGGTACTGAAAACCACTACACACCCATTACCAGAGACAGGGCCGTCTTACCCATAGAGGCTAGTGGCGCAGGACGCCAGGGTGCCAAGTTCTGGAGGGCACCAGGTGAGAGTCCAGGGAACACCGAATGAGCGCACTGAGTGAGCAAGGGTGCATGCGCTGCTCCCACCGAGCGCCGGCTCAGTTTTTTCCCTTTTTGCCTGCAGGCGCCAGATTCTGCGGGGCGCCAGAAGGCTAAAAGGGAAAAAACCGAGCCAACACTCGGTGGAAGCAGCGCACGCACCCTCACTCACTCGGCGCAGGCTGTGGGATCTTTGCACCACGGCGCCGGATATGCTTAAGACGGCCCTGAGCACAGATTTGCTAGCACATCGCATTAAAAGCCACCCAGGAGGGGTTGGGCTAGAGGCCCCACATAGATCTGGGGAAGGTTGAAGAAGAGGAAACCGAGGCAGGCAGATTTCCAAGCACAATTACCCAGTCTTCACCAACCTGGCACCCTCCAGATGTTAACGGACTACAAATCCCATCGTCCCAGTTCAGCTTTGCCGACGGCCACGGACGATGGGAGTTGAATGACGATGTCTGGGGAGACCCCGAGGTTGAAGAACGCCGGCTTAGAGCGGCCTCCGTCAACCTGGCCCCTCCCGGAAAAAAGGTGGACTACAAATCCCATCATCCTGAGTCAGTTTAGCCAGTTGCTGTGGATGATGGCAATCGTAGTCCAAAACAACGAGGTCACAGAAACACACGCAGCCCTGGAGACGATTCGCTAGCAGGAGGTCAGTGTTTTCCAGTAGAAAGTCTTGCAGCCGGCTTTCCGCTCCCGGGGGGGCTGCCAGGGGGCAGGCGGGCGGGCGGAGTGGTGGCGGCCAGGGTGGTGGGCTCGCCGGAGGCCGGAGATGGCTCGCAGGACGAGGTGGTCCGAGGAGTCCTGGTTGTGTGGGAAAGGAAGCAAATTGGGGGAGATTTCCCCCCCCCCATAAAGAAGTCGCTATAAATTTATACATACACATTCAAGAATTTAATATACATACATTATATAAAGAACACATTATAAATATATACGTACACCCCCACTCCGATCCACGCAAGTCTGCAAATTACCCACAATGCCTGCCTGGCAGGGGGTTGGACTAGATGATCCCTGGGGTCCCTTCTGACTACAGATCTATTATCAGCCAGGTTAAAGAGGTGCATCTGCAGCATCCTCCAGAATCTGAAAATGAAGGAAGAAGCTCCTCAGTTTAGCAGCTGCCACAGAGGCATTCGTTGGAGGGCAGTGTGGTGTAGTGGTTAGAATTTGGGGCTAAGACCTTGGAGACCAGGGTTCGAATCCCTGCTCAAGCCATGAAGCTTATTGATTACCTCCAGCCGGCCGCTCTCTCTCTCAGGCTAACCTATCTAGCAGGATTATTGGGGGGGGGGGTTAAAGGAGAGAGCCGGGCAGCAGCCACCTTAAGCTCCATGGGGGGATACAAATGAATGAATAAAAATGTGTTATTTCCACTCGCCCTTCACCCTAAGGTCACAGGGCAGGCTACAAAATTAAATCGGTAGGTCTTCAGAGATCTAAAGTAATCTAGCCCACAAGGTTTGGCAGCTGCCTGAAGATCACAAGTCAGTTCTCTCGCCTTCCAACAGGAAAGTGTCTCGCCCCATGCTAGACCTGCTTAACTCCCCTGGAAGAATTTCTACCCCAGATTTAGACCTACGACCTCATTTCCTCCAAGTCTGTCAATCTTCTCCCCCCCCCCACCAGGCAAACACACACTTGTTTCCCTGAATTTGGGAGCAAACCTAGAAATATTCTTTGTTTTCCATAATTTTCTTGCTGGTTTGTTTTTTTAAGTTGTGGACCAGATCATGTCAAACAGGCAAGCCATCCTTCACTCATGTACCTTTCAAACATTTATATATCGCGACTCTACAATTCTATGCAATAAAATAAATAAATTAAACTCTAGGGAGGGGTGTTTATACTACCCCTACTCCCTGTTAATAATTCTTCCCGGGGACTGCGAACGAAACGGCCCAGATTTGCATGAATTTAATTATAAAATGTGTCGTTTGCTTGGATTACAATTTAAATTCAGCTGAAGTGCATGTCCTTTCTAAAATAAAAATTCATATTAAAACACACATACCCCAAATTCCCTAGAAACTTACCATCCTGCCCCCCGATATTCGGGGAAATAAAAAAAAACACACACCTTCACAATTGCTCCCCACTCCTATTTTTGATGATCCCAAACTTAACACCCTAGTTGTCTATTTTTTTGGGGGGGGGCTACAACTAGGAAGACCTCACCCCCTAGTTTCTCCCCAAAACTTACCTGGCTCTCAGGGGGTAGGAGTTTCAAGGGGCTGGCATGAAGGGTTGCCCTGGGCATCAAGCAAACAGCCAGCAGGAACAGACAGAGCTGGGGAGAAGACCTCATGGTTGAAGCCCTGGACGAGCTGGCACACCTGAATGGACACCAGGTGCCCGGCACACCCCTTTTATAAATCTCTTCCCCCTCCCCTGCAAGGAGGCAGCCAATGGAATCCCAGGGGGAGGCTGGCGGCAGCCAATGGGGAGGGCAGGAGTCGAAAACAGGACTCATCCCATTTCCAAGAGAAGTTCTTCCCGATGTTCAGCTGGAATTGAATCATTCTTGCAGTTTGAATCCATTGGTGGTTTGGGTCCTGCCCACCGGAACAGCGGAAAACATGCTCGAACCATCTTCCATGGGGCAGCCCATGAGATATTTGAAGATGGCTATCCTATTCTTAAGGGACGCGGGTGGCGCTGTGGGTTAAACCAGAGAGCCTAGGGCTTGCCGATCAGAAGGTCGGCGGTTCGAATCCCCACGAGGGGTGAGCTCCCGTTGCTCGGTCCCAGCTCCTGCCCACCTAGCAGTTCGAAAGCACATCAAGTGCAAGTAGATAAATAGGTACCGCTCCAGCGGGAAGGTAAACGGCGTTTCCGTGCGCTGCTCTGGTTCGCCAGAAGCGGCTTAGTCATGCTGGCCACATGACCCGGAAGCTGTACGCCGGCTCCCTCGGCCAGTAAAGTGAGATGAGCGCCGCAACCCCAGAGTCATCTGCGACTGGACCTAACGGTCAGGGGTCCCTTTACCTCCTCCTCCTTCTTCTTCTTCTAGCTTTTTCTATTTAAAAAAATTGTTTAGGAGTACTCTCATTTTGACTGAATAAAACCACCGTTTTGTAGTTCAAATTGAGAAAAATAAATACCAAGATTCACAAAATGTTTAGGGGTATGCCTACCCCTGCATCCCCCCAGAAAAAAAGCACTTACTACTACTACTACTACAGTGGTACCTCGTGTTACGGACAGGATCCATTCCAGAGGCCCGTCTGTAACGTGAAAAGCCCGCAACTTGAAGTGCTGCGTCTGCGCATGTGCGAGTGGCGAAACCCAGAAGTAACCCATTCTGGTACTTCCGGGTTGCCGCGGTACACGAGACAAAAACACGCAACCTGAAGCGGACGCAACATGAGGTATGACTGTAATCATATTCTGCCCTTTATCCGTTGATCTCAGGGCAGTTCACAACTACATCTCTTGGTCCGGCAAAACATACCCAACTTCCTCCACTGTTCCCTCCTAATGTTTGGTTTCAAGACCCTTGATCATATTCCTCTGCACACCTTCCGCCTTGTCGACACCCTCCTGAAAGTGGGGTACCCAGAACAGAACCCCAGGCATGGTCTGATTCAAGGCAGTAAAGAGCGATACTGTGACTTCCCTTGCTCTGGACGCTAGATCTCTGTCGACGCAGACTGGAATAGACTTTCCTCGCACCATTCTCTCGATACTGAAGCACATTGGGCGTTTTCTGTGTTCCTGAGCGCTTAGCTGTGGAGCAAGCAGAACTTTTCCTTGCTATACTTCTCCAGAGTGACCCCAGGAGCCTATCCTCAGTGGCCGGCATGTCTCCTCGAACAACAATTGGCTCCAATCAGCCCAAAGGTGAGAAGACTTCCTTCTCAAGGACTAAAAAAAGCTCAGTTTTCATGCTGATCGAGCGGCTCTGGGGTGTTGGAGGTGGGGACCCTGCTGCAGATATACTGGTCTCTGACACCCCCATATCCAGACCGCAACACCTCTGCTTGCAATATATCCCAACTCCACTGTCTAGGCCCAACCCCAGATGAATCACGTCTCAGTCCCTAACCTGATGGGAATAATTTACCTGCGAGATCACAGTAAGAGCTGCCAGTTCCGAAATTTGCAAAAGATTGGTCCTTTACACTTTGGAACTCCGTGCTTATTGATACCAGGCAAGAAACTTTGCTGTGCTCTTTTCAGTGCTTCCCAAACCATTCTCGTTTAGACAAGCCTACCCAGAGATGAGGAACATTGACATGTGTTTTAATCCGGATTCCAGTTTGCTGCAGATTTCATCACTTGAATGTTTTAAAGGGTTGTTTCGACTGATAATTTCATTCACTAGGTAAACCCCAAGTGGCTGGGGGCACCCAGTCAGATGGGTGGGGTACAAAGAATAAAATCATTATTAGGGTGTGTTTTTTTGTGGGGGGGGGGGTTTACACAATCAAGTGGAGTAATAAATTTTATGAAATAAGTAAATATTCTGCTGGCGGATGCAATCCGAGCCCAGGTAACAGCTCTCCTTGTCCCCTGAGTTGGGTTCAGGGGGGCGGTTCAGCAAAAGCCCCCCCCCCCATTAGCAGACACAAGGTGAAGTTTGACACATCTTTAATTAAATTCTGACACATAATGCACATGAACACAACACCCCACGCCCTGGGGGAAGACACTTGTGGGGTGGGGAGTTTTATGTATTTTTTTAAAATACCCATCCTTTAAAAAAAAACACACACACACAGAAGGAACTTGAGGAATTCTTTAAAAATAAAAATAAAAAAATAAAACCAAGAGTTAGGGATATAGACCCAGATGTTTGATATCCCATTTCCCTCAGTTAGTGGCAATGTTGGAGGAGTGAGGAAGGGTATTTTTAGTAAAATTCACCCTTTTTCTAAGCTGGTGCTGCCCTCCAGTGTTCTGGACTCCAATCCCATCAACCCTAGCCAGCACAGCTGACTGGAGGCTGATGGGAGTTGTAGGCCAAATCATCTGGACGGCACCTGCTTGGTTAAGGCTGCTGTAACTGACGGGGGGGGGAGATGGCACATAGCTAAGACCAGCTTATAGGTTAGGGGGAGCCCTCAAGGCAGGGAAATGGTGGGGCTGGTGGTGGAGAGAAGACAGAAATGTACAGAGAGAAGACAGAGATATGCAGAGCGAAGACAGAGATATGCAGAGCGAAGACAGAGATATACAGACCGAAGACAGACACAATCCATTTCCGCTTTGAGAAATGCAGGGTCAATGTTCGAGGCTGCCAACCCGCAGAGGGGAATTGGGGGGGGAGGCAGCCAGGGCGGGACAGGAAAGTGGGGCGGCAGGGAGAGAAAGAGCATCTCAAACTGGGAGAGTTAGGGGCTTGAGAGGCATTGCTGCTGCCCCTAAGACACACAGCAGGGTTTCTATGGCCAAAGGAAAAGAGGGCTGAAATGAACATCAAGAAATTCATAGAACAGAAGGGTTGGAAAGGCCCCAACGGGTTGTCTACCCCAAACCCCTGCAACTCAGTGATAAAGGCAGCAGGAAGTGGGGTGCAAAATGTGGTGCGGTTGACGAGGCGGAAACCCATAGAGAAAACCAACAAGGAGATGGGGGGGAGGCAGAAGCCATCAGCAGTCCGTGGTGATCTTGGAGGAGAGCTCCTGGATCCGCCGAGCGCTGCAGCTCTTGCAAAGGATGTGGCCGTCCAGCGGGTAGCAGCCTCGGCCTTCGCCCTCGGAGGAGAGGAGCAGCCCACACTCCTGGGAGGGGAGAGAGAAGAGAATTGGCGCCTGGCATCCGTCCATCTCGAGAAACCACGGCAGTGCATCAGCAGCACTGCAGTGATCCCCCCGGGGCGCAAGTGTGTCTGGGGGTCCCGGGCTGCCCAAACGACCAGACCCTCCTCTCAGCCTCGCAGGTGTGGTCCAAAGGAAAGCAGAGCAAAATGTTTGGCACTACCTCAGCTGCAGGAGTTGCCAGAAGGAGGTGTACAAGGTGCCAACTGCCTTAGGGATTCCACTCTGGATTTGTGTAGGATTTTCTTCTCCCGAAGATATCCCCCAAGGTGGCGGAGGTTGAGGGTCAGAGTTTCCCTCCTCCAAGACGGGCTCCCTTCCCAGGTGGGCGAGCCCCATCTGCCCTACACTTCTCTCTACAGCATGTGCAGAAACAGCCTTCTTGACCGTCGGACCCAAACTTGGTCTCGTCTGCTCACTGAGGGTTTGAGACCCATCAGCTCCTCTCACCTGGTTTAGCTGGCCAGTCAAAGCCGTTTCCTGGTATTGTGGCCGCTATCGCATGCTGACGGCGTCTAGGAGCCCCAGGTGAGTGCTGAGTGCAGGTGGGCACCGAAAGGGAATGGACTACCCAAGAAGGAACACGTGTCCCCCCACCAGAGGTGTTCCTCTTCCTCCCCAACACAGCATAATGTTAACCTGCGGAACTTCATCCCACAGGAGGAAGGGATGGCCACTAACCTTTAGAAGAGGACAGGACAAAGTTATCTCACCTCGCATTTGTAGCAGCCTATGTGAAAACTGCGGTCCAGGGCAACGATCCGCACGGTCTCCTCCTTCCCAGGCTCCGGCATGATGGCATTACCACAAACTGAGCACCGGGGGGCGAACTTCCTGCCGGGGGAACGGGACACAAGGATTAAGGAGTTCAGAAGTGAACTTTCTCCCACTTTTAGCTCAGATATGCTACAAGAGGGAGAATATCCACAATGTCGTCAAAACTGTGGAACTCCCTGCCACAGGAGATGGGAGATGCTCAACCTGGATGGGTTTAAAAGAGGACGAGACAAACTCCTAGAAGACGGGGTAATTTGCAGGTTTTAAAAGATGCATTTCAAATTGATGTAACTTTGGACTTTAGGGAGAAGTGTGGGCAAATGAAAGTATCATCTTCACCGAACCCCAAAGCATGCTGGGAGGGGAGAGCCAAGGGTGCCCACGAACCCCCCCCCCCAATCCCCACCCAAGTAAGTTCCATTTCGCAGAAAGCTTGTGGGGGGGGAGAGAGAGATTTACCGGTGGAAGTCTTCAATGCAGTGGATTTGGCTGGTGGCATCGACTGTGAACGGGACGCCATCGAGGCAGCGATGGCAAACCACACAGGTGAAGCACTGTGGGTGGTAGGCTTTCCCCATCGCCCGCAGGATCCGGTCCATGATGGGTTTGGAGCACATAGAACATTTTTCCAAGGTCACCTGGCGAGAGGAGGAAAAGAGGGCTTCAACCCACAGACCGTGCAGAAGGATTTCAGATGAAAATAGACGTCTCTTTATCTATGAAGGCCGGATCTTCCGGGTGCAAATTTAGAGGTGTTTTTTCTTGGTTCCACACCCAGTGCAGCTATCTAGGACTTCAGAAAAGGGCTACCAGAACTACTATTTATTAGATTTAAACTCTGGAACTCCCTGCCACATGAGGCAGTGACAGCCGTCAACTTGGATGAAATTAAAAGAGGATGAGGTGAATTGACTGAGGAGGTTATCAATGTCCACAATATCCAGTGTTATTGGGGGGGTGGGGAGAGAAACCCTCTTCTCTCTCCACTTTCTCAATTCTACACACCTTTTTTACAAACTTCCACTCTTACTCGCACTTTCTCGAACGTAAAAAGTCCCAAGCGCTGCAACCTTCCTTCAGAGGGGAAGCAACTTTTCAGCATCGCAGAAGGTGGCGGGGTTTAAACAAGAGTTTGGGGTAGCCACCCATCGCAGATTCTTGAGCTGCGATTCCTGCACTGCAGGGGGGGGTCAGACTAGATGGCCATTGGGGGTACCCTTCTGACTCTACAGCCTTGTGATTCTAACCCAGAACTGGAGGGGAAACTGAAGGAATGAACTTTTTTTTGTTTTTTTAAAGGATTAGACAAAAGGCTAAACCCCAAAGCCTGGTCTCAGTAGCGAATCTGTGGAACGAGTGCAAATACCTCTGGGCATGTGCAGAGTGCCTCTGAACCTGTGATCCAGGAGAAAACCGCACTAGAAGACCCAAAGACGCGTTTGCCAAACCCGGCCAGGCCAGCGGGGAGGAGCCAAGCATTGGGGCTCCCAGAACCCCCCCCGTTCACCCACCCCACCCGCCAGGACCCCCTGACCCCCCCCCACACACTCACAATGTAGCAGGATTCGCAGAAGGAGCGCCGGTCGATGGCGTAGAACGGCTGCCCACGCAGGCGGCAGCGGCAGGTGGCACAGGTGAAGCACTCCACGTGGAAGACCTGGTCCATGGCCACGCAGCCCGTGCCGTCGCCAACCACGTTCTCCCCGCAACGGGCGCAGCGGCCTGCCAGGGAGGAAGGAGCCGTTCGGAGGCTTGGAAGAGGGTCCCTTTTCCAGCCCCCGCCCCTCCCCGGCAAATGCCCCTGCCAGCAACTCTCAACAACCCAGTGTGGCGCAGCAGCCTGACTTTGGGGTAAGGGAAGAGTTCCCCGGGTTCCCGCCTGCAGGTAGACTGCCCCTTGACGTGGAGGTTTCACCAGACTGGCACAGCTGCCGACTGGACCTCCCCCTCCCCTCTCGGCCTCTGCGGACCCCGGTTTTGAAGCCGTGCCACCAAGCGGTTGTCATCTTCCCGCCTCTCGGGACGGGAAACGGGGCCGCAGGCTTAAGAAACCTCACCGAAATACTCGCCCGACGGAGGGTTGTTCATGTCGTACACCAGCTTCTTCGTCAGCCGGTCCAGCTCCTCTTCCGGGCGGCTGGGGGGGACCTGGTGGGTCGAGATGCAAGGCAGAGAGAAAGAACCATGAGCTTGCCCCCCCTTCTCAAGCCAGCCATAGCCCTCTCCCTCTCCGTGAATTTGCCCAATCCTCTTTTAAAGCCACCCAGGTTGTTGCCCATTCCTGCTTCCTGTGGCAGGGTGTTCCACAGTCTAACTGTGCCCCGAATCTCCCAACATCCAGCTTCACTGGTTTCCCACGAGTCCTGGAGGTATGAGAGAGAAGGAGGGGAGTTTCCCTCTTCCTCCGGGATACGGTCACTTTTATTAACCTCTAACGTGTCTCTCCTTACATGCCTTTGGTCCAAACTTTTAAAAAAATTGCAAATGCTGCAGCCCTTTCCACCTAGGGGGGGTTGCTCCTTCCACTTGATCCTTCTTGCTCTGCCCTTTGCGGAACCTTCCCCAACTCTACAATACTGCAGAATCGTAGAGAAGGGCCCCCCAAAGGCCATCCATCCCGACCCGCCTGCAACGCAGGAGTCACAGCTAAAGAATTGCTAACGGGGGGGCCATCCAGACTCTGCTGGAGAACCTCCAATAAAGATAGATAGATAATGATGATTATTTATTAAATTTGTATATAGCCCTTCATCCAAAGATCCCCAGGGCTGGTCAAATATAGACTAATAATAATAATAATAATAATAATAATAAATAAAATTTGTATACTGCCTTTCATCCAAAGAACCACAGGGCAGTTCAGATATAAACTGATTATTATTATTATTATTATTATTATTATTATTAATTTGTATACTGCCCTTCATCCAAAGATCTCCAAGGCAGTTCAGATACAGACAGGTAGATAATGATGGTTTCTTAAATTTGTATTCCCCCCTTCCTCTGAAGTTCCCCAGGGCATTTCAGATACAGAAGCTTCTTGTTCCTCTAACCACCGACCACAGAAACATTCCCCCCCTCTTTGCAACATCCTTTTCCAGCAGAGGCGACTGGAACCCTCCTCGCTCCCCACTTGACGGGAAAACAAAATAAAACCTGCCAGAATCCCTTCTGACTCGAACGCAGGACCCCCCCCCCGCCCCTCCGAGAGGACCCCGTACACCTTCCCCTGGCCCGTCTCCCCCCAGGGCTCTCCTTTTACCTGGTGCTGAAACCTCAGTCCTCCGCCCGCCGCCGGCACCTGCGAGGCGACCGCCATCTCCTCCTTCCCCGGTTTTGCCAACCCGGGGTGGTACTGCCCCACCGGCGCCCCCACCTTGCCGGGCCCCGGGTAGAACTCCCCTTCGGCCATACGCCGGCCATATGACGGCGGCTCCGGGTACCAGGGCTCGGCATCGTGGCCCCGGGGCCGGCCGCCCACCTCCGAGGCGTACTGAGGGGGCGGCTTCGCCCGGTAGCCCAGCCGGGGGGACGGCGGGCCGTACGCTTGCTCTGCCCGGCGCCGGGGCTGGTTGTAGCCGGCGACCGGCTGCGCCACCTTGACCTGGACGTTGAAGGGCGGGCCGGCGGACGAGGAAGCCGTGGCGTATGAGGCGGGCATCGGCTGGGGGTATGGTTTGGCGGCCGTGCCCGGCCGGTGGTAGCTGGCAGCGTAGGGGTCTCCGGGGACAGGGGCGCCGCCATACTGTGCAGGGGCTGGCTGCCCACCGTAAGGGGCGCTCTTGGCGTAGGCATCGAACCCCGGAGGCTTGGCGGAGGCGGAGAAGGTTCCAGAAGGGCCTGGTTTGTAGGCAGAGGCAGGTTTGGCAATGCCAGCCTGAGGGAGGCTGTGGGAGTAGGGAGCGGGCTCCAAGTTCTGTGGGGGAAAGAAGGGACATGGCTCAGGTACCGGGACAAAACTGGCGAACGGTACTAGCGAGGGGCGTGCTATCACGAAATACCTTATTTTTCGCTCCATAGGGTGCACCAGACCATAGGGCGCACCTCGTTTTTAAGAGGAGGAAACAAGGGGAAAAAAATGTTTTCTGGTTTTCCTCCTCTGAAAGCCCTGTTTTTGTAAGGATCACCTCAAATTTGTGCAGCTTTTTTTTGCAAAGGGAAAAACCCTTTTTTGAGGATCAGCTCAAAGTTTTGCAGCTTTTTTTGCAAAGGGAAAAACCCTGTTTATTTGAGGATGTGCTCAAAGTTTTGAAGCTTTTTGGCAAAGGAAATAGCCCTGTTTTTTTGAGGATCAGCTCAAAGTTTTGCAGCTTTTTTTTGCAAAGGGAAAAGCCCTGTTTTTTGGAGGATCAGCTCAGATTTGTGCAGCTTTTTTGCAAAGGGGGAAAAGCAAAGCTCCTTTTGCAAAGGGGGAAAAGCAAAGAGGAAAAGCCCCGTTTTTATGGGGTTCAACTCACATTTCTGAAAAATCTTAAGGAAAGGGAGCCTTTTCTACAGTTTCCAGACAGATAATCTAATCAGCCAGTCACATGTCGCTGGGGAAACAAACAACCTCCCTCTGCAGCACATTCAACAATGGAGGCCTGGGCAAGGGGGCGGGGCTGAAAGGGAGCCGGGGACTCTTATCTCTCTCCCGATCTCTTGCTGATCAGCTGCTGAGCGGGGTCCTTTCAACACCCCCTTTTCTCTTTGTAAAATAAAAAGCATGATCCTCTTTTGGCCCCTGGGCAATTCAGCTCCAGGGACCACCATTCGCTCCATAAGACACACAGATATTTCCCCTTACTTTTCAGGAGGAAAAAAGTGTGTCTTATGGAGCGAAAAATACGGTACGTTGTGAAACCTCCATCGTATTGCTGCCCCTGTATCTCGACAACGACAGCCCTATGAGGTCCTGTCGAATTCCATGGTGGAGTCGAGACCCGAACCCGGATCTCTAGCAGCCGCACGCCAAACTTGATTTCTGCTTTTTTAAAAAATGCTCTGGGTGAAATTTGTAGCAGCGACGAGCCCTTGAACTTTCTTAAGTCTTCCAGCGCTGGTACCCGGGCTACAGGTAAACCCAGCTCGGTCAGGGAGCAGGAGGCTCCGAATCTCAGGGTCGCGGGTTCGAGACCCACGTTGGGCAAAAGATGCCCATCTTGCAGGGGGCAGGACTCGATGACCCTCGCGGTCCCTGCCAACCCTACGATTCTCACGAAGGTGGATAGGCACAGGGGGTAGGTATTGCGCTGAAACCCCCCACCCACCCCACCCCGAATTCCCAGACGGTATCTCTCACCTGCCTCTCGCCGCGGCGCTGCCGGGCGCTCTCCAAATCGGCCAGCATGCTGGTGAGGGAGTCTATCTGGACGTCGATGCTGGAGGGGCGGGGGGGACCTTGGTCAAGAGACGCCCCCTGCTGGCAGAAAGAAAAGAGTGGGCAAAAGGCGGGTGGGCCGCCCCCTTCCGGATAAATCCGGGGCTTCGCAGGTGGGGTGATCTCTCGGTGCCGATCGGCCGATGGGCGGCGACAAAAACCACTTTGAAGCCTCGGAGACCCCCCTACTCCCCCCCCCAAAAAAACCTACCTACTGTCGGGTTTATCTTTTAAACCCAAGATGGGGAACCTATGCTGGACTCTCACCTGAGCGTAGCCAGGGGCCAAACACCTTTCTCCCTTTCTGTGAGGCAGAAACGGCGGCCGAGTAAAAAAACAATATTGTATTTTTCCGTGTATAAACTATATTTTCCCCACAATTTTTTAAAGTTTTAAAAAAAATATGGGGGGGTTGTCTTATACACGGAATGCTGCAATTGTTTATTTCTTAATTTCGGGCCCAAAAAAACAGGGGTCGTCTTATACGTGGGGGCGTCGTACACATGGAAAAATACGGTAATTTTATAAGTTGTGTATCCTTGTTCCCCGATTCGATCCTTTACCTGGTTTGGTATGTTTTGTGGCATTTTACGCACCGCGACTTATTTTTTACTGATTGTAGCTTAGTAATTCTTTATTGTAACGGATAATTGTAAACTGTTTAATTATTCCTTGCTGATGTTTCACTTTGCGGTTTACTGTTATATTCTAGTGGACTGTTGAATGTTGCTTTATTTGATATCAGTTGTTTATTTTAAACAACAACCTGACTTTTAGATGACATCTGAAGGCAGCGCTGTTTAGGGAAGTTGTGTGTGTGTGTGTGTGTGTGTGTGTGTGTATATATATAAGGTCCACCAGAGGCTGTATTTCCTGCGTCAACTTAGGAAATTTAAATTGCCCCAGGAAGTGTTGATCCAATTCTACAGAGGCATCATTGAAACTGTTCTCTGTAATTCTATAACAGCTTGGTACGGTACAGCCTCCAAGAGAGACAAGAAAAGGCTCCAACGAGCTGTAAGAATTGCAGAAAGGGTAATTGGTGTTAGCTTGCCTTCAATAGAGACAATTTATGCTACCCGAGTTAGGAAGAGAGCAGAGAGAATTGTAGCAGATCCTTTACATCCCGGTCATCATCTGCTTGATTTACTTCCATCTGGACGTCGCTACAGGACTTCATATACAAAATCGGCCAGGCACAAGAATAGTTTTTTCCCCTTGTGCCATTAAATTGTTAAATTCGTAGTTGTATAGCTGAAGGGGAGGTAAATTATGGGTGGGGTTTCTTTGCTTCTTTGTATTGTGAGAGGAACAGTGTCTGTATGTTTGCATTGCAATGTAGCCGAAACAAATTCCAAGCATGTTAGAAAATGTACTTGGCCAATAATAAATTATTCCTATTCCTATATATATATATATATATATATATATATATATATATATGATTAAAATCATTCCAATTAATAACAAATCCAAGCCAATCAAGTCCCAATATAAATGACATTCCGAATTAAAAATATATATATATTTCAGAGGGACTTCCCATGTTCTGGGCGTTTTTCATGTTTGATCTTTTAAGATTGTGTTGTGAGCCGCCCAGAGGGGCTGGGGAAACCCAGCCAGATGGGCGGGGTATAAATAATAAATTATTCAAGTTATTGTGACTATTCTTTACGGGGTCAGATTATTAAGTGTGTGATCTCTGCTGTCTATTTTGCTGCTTCTACAGCTTGCACACCACCTCGCGGAGAGTAATATAGAAAGGCAGCGTACAAATTAAAATTGAAATGAAATGAAAACACCCACCTGTTTAAAAGCAGGCCTTGCCAGACATGTAAGATTGATCACACTGCTCTGGTTTGCTATTTATTTATATTCAACTGAACGTTTCTTTAGTGGCTTCTCTTGTTTCTCGCCGACGTGCTTCTCTGTCGTTTGGGTTTCCAAATTCACTGCATGTTTCCTTTCCCCCCCTAATTATCTTTCTTGTGTTTTACGTAAACCGTTTGGGGTTTTTTTTTTGTATAGGAAGCGATAGATATACAGCTATTATTCCTGCACAGTTTCTGCGCACACCGCAAGCAGATTCCGCAGCGGCGGCAGACACACCTTTACCTGCCGCTCACCTGGCAGCAGGGCTGGGGCATATGGGTTAAACAGACTCAGCTGTCTCTGCTGTTGTGGGGGCATTCATTTATCTGTAAAACTGTTTATATACCGCCACATCCTAAAGATATATACTTCAAAGAGGTTTGTGGCAATAAAAGAATACAAGCCACGTGCGATAAAAACCATAAAATGGGTTTAAAACACACATCAGTTAAGCCTTGCGGGCGGACGTGTTCCTAAACGCCTGCACAGGCCTGGAGGAATAGAAACATTTTTGGCCGGCATTTGAAAGGAGGCGCCCGCCGAATCTCCAGTGGCAGAGAGTCCCACAGGACCGGGCCAACGACACAAAGGGCTTGGGTTATCGTTGTTGTCAAATGAGCCTCGCCAACTCTGGGGATGACCGACGACGTCCCTGCAGATGACGCCAAGGGCCGAGCTGGGATGTGAGGGAGCAGGAGAAATATGGGCTTTAACAGAGTGGGTCGGGGCTTTCCACAACGCTGCCCTCTGTGCCAGAGCTGCACCGTGTGGATTTCTGCCAGAGCTGCACCATGTGGATTTCTGCCTGGCACACGCAAATCGGTCAAGGGACTCAGGAGTGCTGGCCCCTTTGCAGTACAGTGGCATCTTGGTTCTCAAACGCCTTGGTGGTTCTCAAACGCCGAAAACCCAGAAGTGAGTGTTCCGGTTTTCGAACATTTTTCAGAAGCCAAACATCCGGTGCGGCTGTCGGTTATCGTTTCCGGGGCGCCTGCACCAATCAGAAGCTGCGCCTTGGTTCTCGAACATTTCGGAAGTCAAACGGACTTCCGGAACGGATTAAGTCTGGCGCTTTTGTTTTTGCTATTTATTTTGCGTTTTTGTTTTTGAGGCTTTTTCGGTTAATTTGTTTTTGTGACTGTGTGGAACCCAGTTCAGCTACTGATTGATTGATTGTGTGACTGCAGAAATGGATAAAAGCCCCCCATCCAAACAATGACTATCATCAGTGCAAGTAAGAAAAATAAAATAAAATATTTTTTTTTAAATCATCTACAATACAGTGGAACCCCGTAAAAAACCCCGAAAACCCGAAAGTTGCGCGATTTGAGCGCTTCTGCACATGCGCGAAGTGCGCAGAAGCGTTCTGCGCATCCGGCGGTCGCGCGTGCTCCGGAAAACACTTCCGGGGTGCGGTACTGCGTATCCCAAACATACGCAACACGGAGCATACACAACATGAGGTATGACTGCACTGTGTTATTTATTTTATAGTACAGTACATTGATTTTTGCTTTCATTTCATGGAACCGTGGTCTCGTTAGATAGTAAATGGCTGTTTTAGGGGTTGTTTTTAAAAGTCTGGAACAGATTAATCCGTTTTGTGTTACTTTCTACGGGAAAGCGCGCCTTGGTTTTGGAACGTACTTCTGGAACGGATGAAGTTTGAGAACCAAGGTACCACTGTAGCCAGATTTGGACAGGACCCCCCCTTCCTTGCGGCTCAACAGGAGCAGTACCCGCTGTCATAGATCTCTAGGGCCACCGGGCACCCTTCTCCCACCCCCCAACCCTGGACCCACAGAGCTAGAGCAAGGATCTAGAGCCACGCACCAAAGAAATCGTAACAGCGACCATCAGGCGGGTCCTCAGATCTCACGAGAAATTTGGTCCTAGTGCAATGGGGTTTCGGGCATTCGCGAATCCCAAAACCTGGTGTCACCGCACAAACCCAACTGCAAGCCCAGCTTACCTGCAAGGGATATCCAGGAGGAGAAACGCTGCCCCAGGAACCCCTGGATCCTCTCTCGTCCGCGGACGAGTAATGATGTTCACCGGTGGGGTCGTGAACATGGGGCGGAGGGCCTGGAGAAAAGGATTTTGGGAGCAGCGGGGGGGGGGAGAGAAGAAACCAAGAGGGAAGTTCGTTATTTCCCATCTATTAAATTTAACTTACACACCCCTTGACTGCGTAAGAGAAGCAACAGCTCAAAGCGGTTTTGGAAAACACACAATTTGCAACAACGGTTTAAAAAAAAAAAAAGGCCCAGAAAGGTTAAGATTCACAAGCATTAGGGTCGGCTTGTCTGAACGTGAATGTTTTCAGCAGGTGCCAGAAGGAAGACGTGGGAGGCACCTGCTTGTTATCAAGAGGCAGGGAGTTCCAAAGTTTAGGACAGGATAGGATAAGGATAGGATAATCTTTATTGTCATTGTCCAATGCAGAACAATGAAACTGAACATCTACATCAAACTTACGACAACCATCAACCTGCTATCCCCACCCATCCCACCTCTGCATAGGTAAGGTAAAGGGACCCGTGACCATTAGATCTAGTCGTGTCCGACTCTAGGGTTGCGCCGCTCATCTCGCTTTACTGGCCGAGGGAGCCGGCGTACAGCTTCCGGGTCATGTGGCCAGCATGACTAAGCCGCTTCTGGCGAACCAGAGCAGCGCACGGAAACACCGTTTACCTTCCCGCCAGAGCGGTACCTATTTATCTACTTGCACTTTGTGCTTTCGAACTGCTAGGTGGGCAGGAGCTGGGACCGAGCAATGGGAGCTCACCCCGTCGCGGGGATTCGAACCGCCGACCTTCTGATCGGCAAGCCCTAGGCTCTGTGGTTTAACCCACAGCGCCACCCGCGTCCCCTCTGCATAATTATTATCCTCTGCTTAATAAGCCCCTAAAAACTTTGATACCTACCCTAATTTACCCCTCAAACTCCGATACCCCATATCTGAGTACAGACCCTCCCTCACAGACTGCCTTTCGTTGCATTCAGAACAGAAATCGCTCTTGGATAAAAGCTGTTTCTCATGCGGCTGGTCTTTATGACCATATACCTCCTTCCAGAAGGCAGAAGCTGAAAAAAAGATCATTTTCGGTGTGCACACTATCCTGCACAATATCTGTTGCTTTCTTATAGCACCTGGTGGCATAAATTTGGTCCAAAGTGGGAAGAGTGCACCCAATTATCCTCTCCGCTGTCTTTACAATCCCTGGACAGCGCTGTTCTTTTCCCAACCGTGCAACTCCCAAACACACACACACACAGAGACCATAGGTTAGTACACTTCCCACCATACAGTGGTAAAATGCCCTCAACAGGTCCTTTGATAGATTGCTTTTTCCGGAAACAGTAGGAATAAGAGTTTTTTCCAGCCAGTTAGGATCTGCTTGAACCCGACGGGACTGAGGCGAGGGGACTGACCTCATTTTTCCAGGTAAGCCCAGGTAGGAAGCAGCTGCCTCGTGAGAGTAACCCCACCTAGTTAAGCGGGAATCCAACTGGCGTGGGACCAATCGCGAGATCTCTGGGCGCCGGGTTGGCGCCGGACATCTCCGCCCGGCTGGCCCCTCCAGCTTTCTTAAGCAGGTGAGCGGATGAGCTTATTTCTTCCATTTATCTCTCAATTTTTTCTCCAAGGAGTACGTGGTTCACCCCCCCTCCTCAGTAAAACCCCACAACGACCCTGCGAGGAGGGTTTTCTTGGAAGACCAGCAATTTCACATCCAAGTCCTTTAAGATGCCACATAGACCGGGAGATTTGCCGGCTAATAAGACTTAAAACAGCGGATCCCAAACTTTTCCGGATCCTAAACTTTTTGGGTGCCCTCCCTGCTCGGTCCCGTAAACTCCAGCCCAAGCATCCCCTACCTCCCCCTGCGAGGAGCATAATTCAGAATAGCAGCTGGCACGCCCCCTCGGGAAAAATAATAACGGCATAAAATTCAAAACCGTCACAACAAACTGCATATTCACTCAAAATCCAGTAAAATCTATTTAATGCAACAAAGCTGATGAATTTCACCCACTGCCGCCCCCTTGATTCTTAGCACCCTCCCCCCCCCGGTAAACCTGGAATTGTAGAGTTGGTAGGGACCCCCAAAGGTCATCCATCCCAACCCGCTGCCATGCAAAGAATCCATTGGCGTTCTCCGCCGCCACCGTACCTGGCACGGGGGGTAGGTATTGCGGGGGCAGCCCCGTCACGCTCATCGTCCCGTTGGCCTCCTGAGACCCGTAGTTGGGTTGGGGGGCACCCGGAGAAGAAGCAAAACTCTTCTGGGGCTTGAAGGAGGCCGGAGCGGAAACCGTGACCCCAGCCTGCCCCGGGACCCCCACCTGTTTCGGGGGAAGCCAGGTGGGGCCAGACATAACGTGGGGGAGCTAGGGATGAAAGAAAAGAGAGAATTTTGCATTTTATTTTCAAAGTTTTACATATTTTAATTTACAATCACAGCTCATGTGAAGTTACAAGATCTCCACAGATCTCTGGACTTCACCCTCTCCCCTTCCGTGGGTTCAATGGTTAAACCTTTCCTTTGCATCTTTTTTTTTTAACAATCCAAATTTTTATAACTCCATCGCGTCCATAGTACGTGTCACTACAGTCCTGTTAACGTTAGCAGAGAGCGTTCTCGGGGCCCAGGACTCCTGGGTCCGTTCCGCAGCGTTTGAACTCGTTGCCAGACACCCTGAAGCCCTTGGACAATCCCAGGAGGAAATATTTTGTTTTTTTATCGCATTTCTATTCCACCTTTTTCTCTAAGGAGTTACAGGTGGAGTCAGTGCTTCCTTCCCCCCTCCCAAAAAAAGATATTTAGGGGTACTCTCATTTCGACTCAAGAAAATCACCATTTTATAGTTCAAACCGGGGGAGGGGGGAATAAAGTAAATGGACAAAAGTTCAAAGATTCACAAAATGTTTAGGGGTATGCGTACCCCCCCCCCCGAAGAAAGCACTGGGTTCTCCTCACTAATTCCCTACAACAACCCTGCGAGGCGGGATTTCAGTGGGGCTTCAACACTCATTTCAGGATAGCGAGTGGGTCAAATGCGCACCCCTTATTAGCGCCATTCGCCAGTTTTGGGGATTCTAGTTTAGTCACAACAGAGATGCCCCTTGAAGCTAGGAAACTAACTAACCTTCCCAACCAAGCTGGTACCCTCCAGGTCAGGCATGCCCAACCTGCGGCCCTCCAGATGTTTTGGACTACAATTCCCATCATCCCTGACCACTGGTGCTGTTAGCTAGGGATCATGGGAGTTGTAGGCCAAAACATCTGGAGGGCCGCAGGTTGGGCATGCCTGCTCCAGGTGGTTCAGTCTCGTCCGAGGCTGCCTGGAGGGCGCCTGGTTGGGGAAAGGTGGCTTCAACCTCACTGCGATGTTCAGAGAATCCACACCTTCTTAAGAAGCCATCCGGCACACACACAAAACGAGGCCAACTGCTAAAAGCTGGTGGAGCCGCCTCCCTTGCAGGGCTGTTGTGAGGATGGGAGGAGGAGAAGGGGAGAAGAAAAAAGATGCAATAAATGCAATAAAGAGAATTATCGAAGGAGGATGACTTCCAGGTTTCGGTAAAAAAAAATCCTGTTTCACTGGGGAGGTTTAAATGAGGAGCTTTTGGAACAACCAAGCCGGATAGGTAAAGGTAAAGGGACCCCCTGACCGATAGGTCCAGTCGCGGACGACTCTGGGGTTGCAGCACTCATCTCGCTTTACTGGCCGAGGGAAGCCGGCGTACAGCTTCCGGGTCATGTGGCCAGCATGACTAAGCCGCTTCTGGCGAACCAGAGCAGCGCACGGAAACGCCGTTTACCTTCCCGCCGGAGTGGTACCTATTTATCTACTTGCACTTTGACGTGCTTTCGAACTGCTAGGTTGGCAGGAGCAGGGACCGAGCAACGGGAGCTCACCCCGTGGCAGGGATTCGAACCGCCGACCTTCCGATCGGCAAGCCCTAGGCTCTGTGGTTTAGACCACAGCGCCAGCCGCGTCCCATTACCAAACCGGATAGGTGGGATATAAATAAAAAAATTATTATCATTATTACTTCTGCAAATGCAGTCCGAAAAGGACTTCAGCAAGGAGATTTGGGGTGTGGGGGGTGTGGGGAAGGAAGGGGAACACTTGCTTTAACTGCACAAATGGGGGATCTAGAAGCACCCTCAATCCACGCAAGAGATTGGGCTAGCAGATTTTTAAGGGTGTCATAGCAACGAACCCCCTTTTTTGGGTCAAGGCGAGATCTGGCTTTCCCCCACCCCTCCCCCAATTCGCCCAGCTTCTCAGTTTCCCCCTGGAAATCATGCCAGGGTCTGCTCCGAAGCCACACCCAGGCCCTCTGGAAGGCAGTTATGGGTCGGTCCCCATAGGCCAGGTTTTTAAGGCACTTTGCACATGCTCCATCCACCCGCTGCGCTCGAGGGGTTGTTCTGAGCCCAGCTCCCCAGCTCAGGACGAGGCCTACTACTGCACCCCCCCCGCCTCCTTGCAAGAACCCAGGCGTCCCGGCTCCCAAACCCTCCGACCCCCCCCCGGATCCCCAAGGCTGCTGCTGCCGCCCCACAACTCTGGGCAGGAAGGAGGACCCAGGCGTCCGAGCTCTCGCCCTCCATCTCCAAAGGGGCTCTCTATCGCCTCCAAAGTGGGAGCGGGGAGCCCCCATGCACGGGGTGGGGGGAGTGGGGGAAAGAAGGGGTCCTGGGTGCCAGCCAACTTCCACCCTAGAGAATATGGGGAGGGAAAAGGAGGGAGGGGATCCCAGGAAAGGGAAAAGGGGTTAGGGACGCGCCCAGCTCGAAATACGGGGCCGATTTCCCCACCCTAAAAATTGCATCAGGCTTGAATGCAATGGGTGGGGTGGGGTGGGGGGTCTCCTCCACCCCCCAGGGGCTCACCTGATCCCAGGAGCTGGCAGCTTGTGGGGTCGATCTTCCTGCGGCCCCAGCTCAATCTCCTCCCGCGCCGAGGCGCCGCGCTCAACTTTCTTGCAAACTTTCTTCCGTCGCAGAAAACTTTCCTTCCCTTTCTCTCTCTCCCTCCCCCGCCCCCCCCACGCAACACTTCTTTTTTTCTTAATGGACCCCCCTGGGTGACGTCACCGCATTCCAGAGCGTCACGTGGAGCCTGGGAATTCCTGCCACTTCCGGTGGGAGGAGGGCGAGGGTGAATGGGATGGGTGGGGGGTCTGGTAGGGGGCGGGGCGGAGGGTCCCGTCCCCCGCTTTGCCTCTCTCCGCCGTGGCCTCGGACTCCTGGGTTCCTCTTGGAAGAGGAGGTCATAGGGTTTTTAGAGTAAAGGGCCTGGGGGACCCGGACTTCTGGCTCATTTGGGGGGGGGCAAGGGTGGGGGAGGGGAAGGACAGGACGCCTGGGTCCTCCAGGGACGGAGTGTGCCTCTCTAGGTGGGTCCTCTGGGAGGAAGTGTGTCAGGATTTTTTTGTGGGGGGGAGAAGGACTCCTGAGTCCTCTAAAAAAGGGGTCTGACTCTGCTAGCTCAAGAGGCGTGGCAGGACTCCTGGGTCCTCTTTGTTTCATTTCAGTATGTTCAGTGTGGTTTGTCTTTTGCCTTTAGTTTAAAAATTAAAAGTTTCTTAAAATCATAATCATAATAAAAGTGTTTTTTTTTCCTGGTGGGTACCAGCAGCGCAGGACTCCTGGGTCCTCTTGGGTGGGTGGGGGGCAGGGGAAGGTGGGGGAGGGGAGCAGGACTCCTGGGTTCCCTTCCCCAGGAAAGAAGGCCTGATGGGAAGCCAGGATTCCTGAGGGCAGTTGGGTCTAGTGGGCGGAGGCAGGCCTAGGCACCCAGGCTTGGAAAAGGAGGGGGGCTGGCACTCTTTCTCCCCCCCCACCTCGCCTAGGGAGCTGTGATGCAGAGTTGCGTGTCTGAGACAGGGACAGGGTGTGCCAGGATCCCAGTCGGGGTCTGCGTGTCACGGCACGCCTGGCAGGGGAGGGGATCGTACCCTGCCTCTGCCGCTGTCTGCCTTTGGCCGCCGCTCATGTTTCCCGGTCAGAGCTCTTGCTCCAGCCTTCCAGACGCCTCGGACTACAAATCCCATCGGCGCAGCGCCGGAGGGGTGTGCCGGATGACCTTTGGGTGCCAGCTCCTTAAGAAGGAGTGGGATTTCGTGGCCGACACAAGGGGGGTCTGAGCTCACCCTTCCCCAGCTGAGGACCCTCCAGGTGGCCTGGACTACGATTCCCATCAGGGAAGGCCGGTGTGGACTAAGACCCCCAGGAAAGACCAGGGTTGAAATGCTCGCTTGGCCATGAAGCTCACTGGGCGACCTTGGGCCTGTCGCCGCCTCTCTCGGCTGAATCTACCTCACAGGGCTGTTGTGAGGATTAAATGAGAACCGTGTGCAGCACTTTGAGTTCCTTGGAGAAAAATGGTGGGGTTGCAAGGCAAGGGAAGGCAATTAAATGCAATTAAATTAAATGGTTGTAACTAAACTAGAATCCCAAAAGTGTTCGGTGATTCTAATGAGAGGTGCAGTGGCGCTGTGGGTTAAACCACAGAGCCTAGGGCTTGCCGATCAGAAGGTCGGCGGTTCGAATCCCCGCACGGGGTGAGCTCCCGTTGCTCGGTCCCTGCTCCTGCCAACCTAGCAGTTCGAAAGCACGTCAAAGTGCAAGTAGATAAATAGGTACCACTCCGGCGTGCGCTGCTCTGGTTTCGCCAGAAGCGGCTTAGTCATGCTGGCCACGTGACCCGGAAGCTGTCTGCGGACAAACGCCGGCTCCCTTGGCCTGAAAGCGAGATGAGCGCCGCAACCCCAGAGTCGTCCGCGACGGGAATTAACTGTCAGGGGTCCCTTTACCTTTATCCTGAAATGAGAGTTGACACCTTCCCCTATTACATTTTTCACCCAAGTGCCTTGAGGGGTGATGTGTGGGGTCTTCTTGCCCCATTAACTTTAGAACAACAACACTGAGTTAGGTCCAGGCTGCGTGGGTTCAGTCCGAGGCTGCCTGATATGTTTCATGGCAGAGTCGAGATCTGAACCCGGATCTCCTAAGCCTCCTCTGGACGCTGCGTGACAAACTCGATCCTTGGTGGTTTGGTTTTTGTTCGCCATGGATTGAAATTTATGGTGGTGTCTCATTCCTACAGTATAGGTGGCGCATTGGGTCAGTGTGCCAGAAGGTTGGTGATTCGAGCCCACCCAGAGGCGACTGGGGGCAGGATTCCTGCAACAAAGGGGGTTGGACTAGATGACCCTCGGGTCCCCTTCCCATGGGCTGATGGGAGTTGTAGTCCAAAACATCTGGAAGGCACCAGGTTGGAAAAAGAGTGTCTTAGCTAGCCCAAGGAAGGTCCCCAGAGCCTATTTTCTGCTTCCAACGCCAGAACTAAGCATTTAGACACCAGAACTAGGTAAAAAGAAACCAAGGCATGTGCAGAGTGCAAAAGACCCTAGGATTTCCTGACGGTAAGAGCCATTTGATAGCGGAATGGACTCCCTCATAGTGGGCTCTCCTTCCTTGGAGTTTTTTCAAGACTGCCTGCCAGGGATTTTTTGAGCTCTGATTCCTGCATTGCAGGGGGTTGGACTGGATGACCCCTGGGTGCCCCCCTCCCACTTTGCAAGTCTATGATTCACATTCATATATACGCCTGAAGGTGATCGGGAGAGGCTTCTGAGGAAGGAGGCGAGGGTTTGACCTGCAGAGCAAGCTCACATACACACACACATACACACACACGGGAAACGGACGTGAATCACCGTCTCGTTCGCCCTAGCACTCTCCCAACCTTATCGAGCCCCGCCGGGCCTCTTTATCAATCTTGGCCACGGCTCAAATGCTTTAATAGACACTGGAGAGCAGGAAAGAGCAAATATTGCTGCAGTTCTGTGTGCGAGATGAATTGGGGAGGGAACGGTGGGGTGGTGCAGTGGTTAGAGCATGGGTAGGTCCTTACTATCAGGCCAAAGAAGCCGGGGGGTGGGTGGAGAGAAGGCTATAGATCAGGAAAAACAGGCATCTGGCAAAGAAAGCCCGAAGGGCGGTTCTCCAACCAGCTGCCACATTGGCACTCTGGCGGTCTGGAATGAGGCCTGCCCACAATCATCTTCCGCCCGAGGCAAGCAAGCGTCTATTTTTAAGGCTGGGCACGCCCCCCCCAAACACCCCACCCTGCTGACCGCTGCAGCGTTCTGTGAAATCTGAAGTCTAAATATAATACGAATCTGCAGTAGCATCTCGGAGTCCTTTTGCTATTTCGGACCTGGGAACGTCTTCCAACAGCTCACAAAGTCTCCCAAAATTACCCAGCTGACTCCAGGACCTCATTTCTGCCTTTGCAGGTTTTCCTGACACCCCCTTCCCCTCCACCCACTGCACCACCCCACCCAAAAGCCGACCTGTCTTGCCCAGCAGGGGTCTTTTGCTGTTGGGTTTTTTTTTTGCCAGGAAGTCCATAGCACTTTTCCTGGGGTCCATTTATTTCATCGCATTTCATCTCGGCTTTTTATCCACCGGTTTGCTCCAAGGTGCCTACATGGTTCTCTCCCGCTTCTCATTGAATCCCCACGACAACCCTGCGAAGTAGTTGATGCCGAGAGAATGAGTCTCATGGGTCGAGTGGGGGGAATTCGAACCCTAATCCAATGCTCTAACCACTGCAACACACTGCCTCTCGATCGAGAGGGCAGTTTATTTGCTCATTTCGTTTCAATCCGACCTTTTCCTCCCAACGAGCAGAAGGGGGGGTGGGTGTATGGCTCTCTTCCCTCCTCCTGATGACCTCGTGTGGTAGGCCAGGCTGAGAGACGGTATCCTAGGCAGGATTCGAACCGTGGGCTCCCAGGTCCTAGTCCAGCCCTCTAACCGTTACACCGCGCTGATTCTCTTGTGAGGGAGAAAGAAGGAATGAGCTTCAAGAGGGGATGGCATTGGGAAGAAATCCCACGCTGCAAAAGGCAAAGTTTTGAAGAGAACTTTAAAGGGAGTCTCTGGAACCTGTGCAGAATTCGCACTCGTCTCAAGGCCAGCTCTGGGATCCAGCACGCCCATTTCAGCATGGCTAAGTTTCTCCAGCGGCATGTTTTTCCAACACATTGTAGGAAGAAGACCAAGTGTGAGGATAACTCAGTCCGTGGCAGACAGCAGGGCCTTATTGGTGTTGGCACCCCGATTATGGAATTCACTTCTCTCTGGGATAAGGCTAGTGGTGACAAATTTTCGGCAGATAGACCATGGTTAGCACATAGTTAAACAGGTAGGTGAACTATGTTGAGCACATCTGGTAGGTAAACTATGGTTAGCAAATAGTTACGCTATGGAACTCCCTGCCACAGAAGGCAGCAATGACCAGCTTAGCTGGCTTTGCAATAGAATCGGACAAATTCATGGCAGAGGAGAGGGCTATTGATGACTGCTGGCCAGGGTGGCTAGCTCAAGGAAGACCTGTCTGCCACAAGAAATAGTTACCCCATTTTCCGTGACCTATATTGGGATTTCCAACTGACCAATGTCCAGCAGAGGCCTTATACCTCCAGACAGATGGCTGTTCACATTGCAATCACTGAATGCTCTTCTGCACAGAACTATAACAATATCATCTCACCTAGAAAGCTAGTCTGTCAGCAACGAGGGTGAAACTGAGTCCCCTCCCTGACACTGCAGCGGGTTGAGCTGGAGGACCCTTTGGTGTCCCCATCAAACTCTCTGGTTCTGTGATTTTATAACAGGCCAGTTTTCAGCGCATGAGAACCACCCTCCTGCTATATAACAGTCCAGACAGGGGTCAGCAAGCTTTTTCAGCAGGGGGTTGGTCCACTGTCTCTCAGGCCTTGTGGGGGGCCAGACTATATTTTGGAAATATATATATATATGAATGAATTCCTGTGCCCCACAAATAAGCAAGAGACGCATTTTAAATAAAAGGACACATTCTACTCATGTAAAAACACGCTGATTCCCAGACCGTCTGCGGCCGGATTGAGAAGGCGATTGGGCCGGATCCGGCCCCCGGGCCTTAGTTTGCCTACCCATGGCTTTTAAGACTCAGTTGAGACTCAGGAGAGACAGGTTTGCTATCTCACCTGCTGTTTGGAAGAACTGGAACAAGAGAAGAGCAGAGGTTTCAAGGAAGGAAGAGTGTCCCCAAACATACACAGAGTGCTCCCACCGCCTTCATTGAGCAAGTATTGCAGAATCTGAGATTTATGGTTCAGGAATTCGAAGGCAAGAGGTTAGGAGTCCACTGCGAGGGTGACGCCTGCTGTCCAATATCTGTTAGGAAAGGAGAGAGATCGGGTGATCGCAGCTCCTCTGTTTGAGCCTGGCATCAGAGGAAGCAAGCCTCTGGGTTTTGCAAAACCACTCGGGGGCAGGTGCCAGAAAAAACCCCTGTGGAGACAGAGCATAGCCATGGCCTGGCCAGTAGCCGTCTAGATTTGTGGCCATCACTGCTTCCTGTGGCAGGGAGTCCCGCAGATTAACTCCGCGCCGCGCGAAGTCCTCCTTTCCTCCCTTTCCTAAATTTTCCAACACTCACAGGAGTTAGGAGAGAAGGGGAAATCGACTTTTCTCCGTCCACTCTGTCCATGCAGCGCACCTTTCCATTCCCAGCTGCGTGGGAGGGGGGGGGAGAGAGAGAAACACCCTCGGATAGTCCACGGCCGGGGGAACTGGGACCCCCCCCCACTCTTCCCGCCGTCCTTTTGGGTCCGTTTGAACTCGGGACCAAAGACTCAGGAAAAGCGCGGTGGGGGGGGAGGGGAAGAAATGGTCTCATGCAAACAGGTGCTTCCTCTCTCCGGCCTTCGCCCACCCCCAAACAAAAAAAGGAACAAAACCTAAAAACCCCTCCAACGCACGTCCTCCGCTTTGCAAGAAATGTCACAATGTAAGGAAGCGTGAAGCAAAGTCTATAAAAAGCCTTAGGGGTGGGGAGGGGGCTTTGAATCAGGGACATCCCCCCCACCCAGTGCGTTTGGCAAGATATCAAAATTTGGGTAACTGGAAGAAGGCAGCCAGGTTTTTTTGGGGGGGTCATGCTTCCATCTTTGGGGTTGTGGGGTACGGCTAAGACGCGGAGCAGAGTTTCCCTGAGTTGCAAGCGCCCCCTCTTTTTCCTGAAAGTGCTATAAATACACCCACTCCTGTCCCCCCCACCCCAAAAACACACACAGACACACCTCTCTCTGCTTCCCAGTACAGCTGAGCCAAACTCTGAAAGGAAGGATGTGTGACTTACGCCGTTTCCTTTCCGACGTTATAAAAAGGCCATGCCGGCCCGGCGGTCCTCTGAGGCTGGTTCTCGGGGCGCCGCGGTTTCGGGGGGGTGAAAGGGGGTTCAGCTGGCTCTCTGGCCCCCTCCCCACCTGCGGGCAGGGATAGCACCTTGCAGGCGGCTCCAGGAAAGACCCTGCGGGACAGGGAGGGTAAGCACCCAAAACCAGGCGTTCCCAAAGACGCGCAAAAGGGGTGAAGGGCAGGTGGGGATTTTTTTTCTTGAGGGGGAGGGAACGGGGTTCAAGGGGTGAAGGAGAGGCTACCCGTGGCTACCGCTAGCCCAGAGGGCTATGCTCTACGCTGTCCCCTGTCGGAGGCAGTAAATGCGTCTGGATGCTAGTTGTTGGGGAGAGAGATTCTCGTGCGCTCGGGTGCTGCTTGCGGGTTTCTCCATCGTGGGCACCAGCTTGCTTCACGTGAAAAGAGGGTGGGAGGGTTTAGATGAGTCCAGGGTCTTCTTAGGTTCTTAGCAGCGGGCTGGGAGGAAACGGGACCCCTGGGGGTGGTTTGGTGGGGGAGAGGCAGTCTCAGTTTCCATGGTCTCATGCGCTCGCCTTGCGCTTTTCTCCCCAAAGGCTCAGGACAATAGAGCCATATCCACATCATCGTGCAGGTAAATTATATTCCAAATATATAATTCGGAATAAAAAATCCATTTGGAATATAAATATAAATTTATATTTGTGAAATCAAATAAAAATGATTTCAAAAAAACAAAAACAAAATTAAAATTAAAACCCTGGGAACTGTAGTTTACCCCTTGGGGTGCGATGATTCCAAGGACCCTCCGGAGAACTACAGTTTCTAGGACTCTTAAAGGGGCAGGGACATGGGCTTCGAACGCATGGGCAAATCTGAAATCCCTTTGAGGTTTAAGAACCCTGGGAACTGAAGTTTAAGCCTTTCTCAGACCTGCAATTCCCAGCACATGCGCTTTGAATGTACCGTGCGTACGCACCGGACCAGGACGTGGGAGAGGCCAGGGTTCGAATCCCCATTCCGCCGTGAAGCTCCCTGGGTGCCTTGGAGCCAGTCACTGCCTCGCAGGGTTGTCGTGGGGGGTTAAATTTTTTGAGGGGGAGAACCATGCGTGCCCCTTTGAGCAAATTGGAGAGAAAAAAGGTGAGATGTAAATGCAGTCGACGGATCCATCAGATATTTGAAGGTGCCTTGAATTCCAACTTGGGAAGAAGGCAGGATATAAATGCTTCCCTACAGCATTAAATAAATACAACAAATCGGGTGCAAGGGATCGTGGGAACGAGGGACTCCCGGGAGGGTTTTCCATGACTTCCTGGAGGTGAGTTGCGTGCGGCCGCAAAAGGCAGGGCGCCAAGACCTCTCTGCGTTCTTCAGTAAATGAATGGAGGGAGGATCAAAGAGGCGGCTGGCAGCCAGGATTCCTGGGTTGTGCCCTCCAGCTGTGAGCTGCGTCCCTGGCCTGGGAAGACTCCCCTTTGATGGATGTTTCTAAACAGAGCTCAGGTGACCATCTGTCAAGGGTTCTTCAGCCATGATTCCTGCATTGCAGGGGGGGTGGGCTAGATGGCCGCTGGGGTGCCCCCTTCCAACTCTCGGGTTCTCGATATGACTCCAGGACACCCGAGCTCACGGCAGCTCAGTCGGCAGAGTGTGAGGCTCATTCTCTCCCTCCCTCCCTCCCTCTCTCCCTCATTTTCTAATTTACATTTCAAAATATTCATTTAAACAACCTTAAATCAACGACTCCCTTCCTTCTCTTTTTCCATTGTTCATTTTGCATACCAAGCATCCCTGCATATTTAACATGAACCAAACCGTTCAGTAAACCATTGTTACATCCATCGGAATTTATTTAACGCTGCTGGATTTTTATCTCAATGCTACCAGCGTTTTTAAACGAACACAATTTTCACCCATATATTCAGTAAACGTTTTACTGTCTTCTCTAAACGTATGTTCTTCTTGTTCTCTTATTCTACAGGTGAAACTCGAAAAATTAGAATATCGTGGAAAAGTCCATTTATGTAAGCAATTGTTTTCATTAGCTACTGGAGTTTAATATATGAGATAGACTCATGACATGCAAAGCGAGATATGTCAAGCCTTTGCTTGTTATAATTGTGATGATTATGGCGTACAGCTGATGAAAACCCCAAAGTTGAGATTGTTAATTTGGGGTTCTCATCAGCTGTACGCCATAATCATCACAATTATAACAAATAAAGGCTTGACATATCTCGCTTTGCATGTCATGAGTCTATCTCATATATTAGTTTCACCTTTTAAGTTGAATTACTGAAAGAAATGAACCTTTCCACGATATTCTAATTTTTCGAGTTTCACCTGTATATGTTAATCTGCAAGTTGTGCGTATTCCATCAGTTCATGTTGCCATTTTCCTTCGGTTGGGACCTCGCTCCTTTTCCATTTTTGGGCTAACAAAACACAGGCCGCAGTAGTAGCATACATAAATAGCCTTTTTTGACACCTGGGAATTTCCATCTGAATTATCCCCACAAAGAGGACTCTTTTCTTTTTGAAAGGTACTTTTAAACATTTTTTTCCCAATTCATTATATATCATTTCCCAATACTCTTTTACCCTTTTACAAGTCCATCACATGTGATAAAACGTAACGTCATTACATCTCCAGCCCTTATCCAATTCGGACATATACATTTTAGCAAGTCTACTCGGAGTTAAATACCATCTATAAATCATTTTTAGGTTGTTCTCCTTCAGTGAATAACATGCTGTGAACTTCAAATCACTCTTCCAAAGTTTCCCCCAGAGATTTAAATCTATATTTTCTCTCTCTCTCTCTCTCCCCGTGATCTTTTAGGTTTTCCTGCTTTTGGTGTAACTGTATATGCTTTTAATTTTTCTTTCTTTCTTTTCTTTTTATAGATACCTTTATTGCATTTAAAACTTCACAAAAAAGAAAACAAATTAATCCTTGCACCCACATGAAGCAAAAAGATAGCGATACATAAAAGAAAATATATATATATAAAAGAAAAAAAATCCTTGTCAAGTACACAAAGTTATTTAAGGAGTACAAACCACCGTTCAAATATTCTATACACAAAGTTCATAGCAACACATTACCTTCATATTCCCTCTTTCTTTCCCCCCTTTCCATCACATTCTTCCTATTCCTTGTGTGTCAACTGACTTCCCTCTACCTGTATATATTATGTCCTATATCTATTGGCCAGCAGAGTGGGAGGCTCCTAATCTCAGGGCTGCGGGTTCGAGTCCCGCAACGGTGGGTTGGACTAGATGACCCTTGGTGGTCTCCGCGATTCTAAGGCTCTTTCTAAGGCTCTTCCCGCTCCCGCAGGCGCGATGGCCGGCCCACGCGACCAGAGCGACGTGCGCGAGTTCACGCGCCACCCTGGCGACGTCCTGATGAACCTGAATGAGCTCCGGAAGCGGCACATCCTCACGGACGTCACCTTGCGGGTGGGGGGCTGCCCTCTGCAGGCCCACAAAGCCGTCCTCACCGCCTGCAGGTGAGCGTCCCACCCTACTTGTGTGTGTCCGTGCCACGCGTGGCCAAGGGGATCCACAGGAGGGCAGCGGCGGCTTGTGAAAGCGTAAGAGTGTTTGGTTGGGAGACACAGTCCACATCCAGTGAGCCCCACATGGCATCCTGGGGGTCAGGGAGTGCGAGAGGCCTCAGATACGAAGGCACCGGTTTTGTGCCGCACGCTTGGCGCTGCTGGGAAACAGAGCAGCCGCATGGCAGGTGAAACAGTGCCAGATTTACATGTAATCTAAACAAGCTATAGCTTAGGGCAGCGGTCAGGAAACTTTTTCAGCAGGGGGCCGGTCCACTGTCCCTCAGACCTTGTGGGGGGCCGGACTATATTTTGAAAAAAAAAAAATGAACGAATTCCTATGCCCCACAAATAACCCAGAGATGCATTTTAAATAAAAGCACACATTCTACTCATGTAAAAACACCAGGCAGGCCCCACAAATAACCCAGAGATGCATTTTAAATAAAAGGACACATTCTACTCATGTAAAAACACCAGGCAGGCCCCACAAATAACCCAGAGATGCATTTTAAATAAAAGGACACATTCTACTCATGTAAAAATACACTGATTCCCGGACCGTCCAGCACAATATAAAAGTACTCGTATTACAATTACGAAGTTGAACCATGTGCCATGGGAAGACCCAGGAGCTGTGTCGTCCTGGGAACAGCAAGGGTCTCGTTTTGATGTTTTATCACATTATTATTATTATTATTATTATTATTATTATTATTATTATTTGTTGGGAGCTGCCCAGAGTGGCTAGGGAAACCCAGCCAGATGGGCAGGGTATAATAATATTATTATTATTATTATTATTATTATTATTATTATTATTATTATTATTAAATATTCACAAATCCTAACCAGGGTGCTCCAGAACCATGGTCTCACAAAGGAAACCATGGTTTGCCCTATGTGAACTCCCCACATCCCGGCATAGAAAGTGGCTGCGGCTAGAGCATGCTGGGAACTGTGGTCCGTTCTACTTCCCTTAAGGGAGCAATGCATGCTGGGACTTGCGGTCCTCTTGCCCTGACTCCTCCTCTCCTCCTCCTTCTGTGTGCCCTTCCCAGTGGGTTTTTCTACTCCATCTTCCTGGGCCAGGGGGGCCACGAGGTCAGCGTGCTCACCTTGCCCAGCTCCATCGAGCCCGCCGGGTTCCAGGCCCTCCTCGACTTCATGTACACGTCCCGCCTGATCCTCACGCCGGGCACCGTGCCCGCGGTGCTGGCTGCTGCCTCTTACCTGCAGATGGAGCACGTGGTGGAGAGTTGCCATCGCTTCATCCAGGCCAGGTACGCGGGCGGGCGGGGAGGGCGAGAGGACGAATCGCAGAGAAATGGGTTGGAAGATTCGAGGCAGACGCTACGAAGCACTTCTTCGGGCAGAGGAACGGCGGAACTCCCTGCCACTGGAGGCAGCGACCGCCGCCAACTTGGGTGGTTTTAAAAGAGGACTGGACCAATTCGAAAAGTCTAGGGGGGGAGGCTATCAGCCAGAACAGTCCACGGTCAGAGGCAGCAAATGCTTCTGAGTCCCAGTCGCTGGGAAACGTAGGAAGGGAGCGGGCTCTTGTGTTCGAATTCTGCTTGGCGGTTTCTCATCCTAGGAATCTGCTTGGCCACTGTGAGAGCAGGACGCTGCTGGACCAAAGAAGGGCCAGTGAAATCAAATGTGGGAGGCAAGTCGGTGTAAAATTCGTCAAAATATAAACTGTTCTTAAAACATACCTGGTAGGCTTGCCTAAGGAAATAAGCTTTGAGCAGGTGGTAGAAGCAGACCGGAGAAGGGTCCTCCCTCGTCTTAAAGGCAGCCATGGAAATTTGGGGAGATGACAACGAAGGCTCCTTCAATTTAGAAGGCCTATCCCACTTCCTCCTCCTTCTCTGCTTCTTTCTCTCGTTCAGGGCAGACAAAGCATTATTTTCCCCACGCAGCGCAGTGGAACTCACTGCCACAGGACGGCTTGAAAAGAGGTCCAGGCAGATTCATGGAGGAGACAGCTATTGACGGCAACTAGCCAGAACGGCTAGGGACGCGGGTGGCACTGTGGGTTAAACCACAGAGCCTAGGACTTGCCGATTGAAAGGTCGGCGGTTCGAATCCCCGCAATGATGGGGTGAGCTCCCGTTGCTCGGTCCCTGCTCCTGCCAACCTAGCAGTTCGAAAGCACGTCAAAGTGCAAGTAGATAAATAGGTACCGCTCCGGCGGGAAGGTAAACGGCGTTTCCGTGCGCTGCTCTGGTTCGCCAGAAGCGGCTTAGTCATGCTGGCCACATGACCCAGAAGCTGTACGCCGGCTCCCTCGGCCAGTAAAGCGAGATGAATGCCGCAACCCCAGAGTCGTCCGCGACTGGACCTAACGGTCAGGCGTCCCTTTACCTTTACCTAGCCAGAACGGCTAAGCTCTGCCACCACAGTTGGAGGCAGCAAATGCTTCTGAATAATCCCGGTTGCTGGAAGTCAGAGGAGAAGGCTCCTGTGTTCGAATTCTGCCTGTGGGTTTCCCCTAATGGGCTGTGAGAACGGGACGCTAGCCCTTCTTACTGTGTCCTCTTCTTATGTTCTTCCGCAGCTACGACCGGGTGACCTTCTTCCTCACCCCCCCGGCGCCCACCTTCCTCCGCCACAAACCCCTGGAAGACGCCGGGGGGTCCCTCGCACCCAGTTTCCCACGGCAGGGGCAAGAGGAACCCACCACCACCGCCTCCGGCTGCCCTCTGCCGGTTCCCTACTGCCCCAAGGACAAGGAATTGGGGTCTGCGATGTCGCCAGGGGCCGGGGACCAGTCTCCTCCGGGCCAGCCGGCCTCCCCCCGCGAGTCCAGCGGCTGCGCCCCCCCAGGCGCGGACCCCAAAGCCTGCCACTGGAAGAAGTACCGCTTCATCGTCCTCAACTCTATGCTGCGCGAGGGGAGGCCGGACCCCCCCGAATCGCACGGCCAGGCCGGCCGGGATGGAGACCCCGGGGACAGGAGCCTCCTTCACAGGTCAGGGAGCCAGTGGGGTGGGAGGGGGCTTTACAGATGGACTCCGGCCTGCATGTTGGAAAAAAACGATGTTTAGTTTCCTGTGGGTGGGGGGGTTGGAGGTCAGCTGGGCTCAGTGCCAGATTTATGTATAAGCTAAACAATCTATAGTTTAGGGCCCCACTCTTGGGGGTGGTGTTTAAAGGGGAAAAGAACTGAATGTGGATTTAAAGGGAGGATTTAAGGGGAAAACAACAACTGGAAGCACATTTCCAAAATATACGTTAAAAAACAAAATGAAACCTACATACAGCAACAGTGTTTTGTGTTGTGTAGGCTCCTATGATGTAAGTCATGGGCCCCGCCTGCTAGCCTGCTCCCTAAAATATCACTGGTTTGCTCCTTTCTATATATAGGGTGCCTACATTCTGCATGGACTGGTTGCATGGCAACATGCGCAAATGGCTTGAGATACCTATGAGGTCCATCAATGACCATAGAGCATATATTCAACACAAAACAAAAAACCAGGGACAATTTGTAGTTGACAAAGGACAGCAGGACATCTAAAGGGCCCCATTACCTTCAGTAGCTTAGGGCCTCATCAAACCTAAATCCGGCCCTGATTGTAATAATTCCCTGATTGTAATAATTGAGGAGGGTGCTTCTGAGCTTGGGCAGAGTGCCTTTCCTCCCCACGCACGTCTAGGAGCATAGGGATAAGCCTCTGAGCATGTCCGGAGCGCCATTTCTCTCCCGTCGTTTGCTCCAAACACACTCCTCAGGCGCAGTTTGGTGCCGATTACGCCAAGGCTGCAGGTTCGAATCCCCGTATGGGACAGCTGCATATTCCTGCATTGCAGGGTGCCAGGCTAGATGAACTTTTGGGGTCCCTTCCAACTCTGTGATTCTCTGAAATAGCTATGGGTCTGGGTTCAACAGTTCAGAGTGTGAAAACAGGGGCATGCAAAGACAAGGAATTATTCTCAATTCCAAGTGGGATTAGGCAAGGCTGTCTTGTGTCTGTGGACAGTTGAATTTTTTATCTTAGTTTTTTTTACTTCTGCCTTTTTTGAGGGCCAGGATGCAGGGCATTTAAACAATTTCCTGTGTGGCTGGTGACCTGGCTGCCCTGAGAGGTGGAGTTGACGTGAGAGGGCTGATTCTGCAACTATGGAACTCCCTGTTCATTGATGCAACATCTCTGTGTTCCCACCAACACCTTTGGTGGTGAGATGGAGGGAGGGGGGAGGACTTTTTCCGTGGCTCCCCCCAGATAGCGGAATTAGTGTCTGCCGCCCTGAACCCTGGCTCGGGAGAAAGGCGGGATAGAAACACATTAAATAACAATAATAGAATCATAGTCAAGGCCTAGCATGGATGGAAGGAAGTCGTATTTTAGTTCAATTTATGTTAAAATATGTTAGAAGTATATGGCAAGGTGGTGGGTGGGAAAGGGGGGGGAATGGTTGGTGTGATCTGCTAATTATTATTTTTCTTTGTTAATTTCTGTACCTTTATTTGTATTCTTTGTGATTTATAACTTTATTATTATTATTATTATTATTATTATTATTATTATTATTATTAACTTTATTATTATTATTATTAGTATTAGTATTTATTTGTATCTTTTTGGCTTTGGGGCGAAAAAAAGAATCATAGTGTTGGAAGGGACCCCAAGCGTCATCTAGTCCACCCCTCTGCAATGCAAAAATCACAGTTTAGGAATCCCTGACAGATGACCATCCAATTATTATTATTATTAATAATAATAATAATACTACACCTGCCTCAAACACTAGATATCCTTTAGTAAATGCACAAAGGCACGTATTTCCCTCCTGCCTTTTGGGGATGTGCAATTATTTTTCCATCAATCAGTTGTTCGTTTTAATTGTTCGCAATCCAGCGTATTAATTGCTTTAGTCTTGTTGCCGACTGCTCTGAGACCTGGGATGAAAGGCTTGGCTATAAATAGGAAGGTACGTTTCTGCCCGGCTCTGACCTTCCTTCCTTCCTTCCGTTCTTGCCCAGGCTGCCTTCCTCTCAGCCCCACTGCTCCGCCTGCAACCAGCCAGCGCCCCTGCTTTGCTCCCACCCTCCGGAGGACGCTTCCATGGGGCAGGGAGACCCCTGTGTTTCTGGTGAGTAGGAAGGGGCTGTGGTCGCCATCGGACGCCTGCCTCCGTGTGCCCCCTCCTCCGGGCCGCAACACAACACGAGGACAGCGCCTTTTTGGTGGCGGCTCCCCACTCGTAGAACGCTGTCCTCAGGGAGGCTCGCCTGGCGCCATCATTAGACATCCTTAGGGAATTTCTTTTCTGCTAGGCTTTTGGCTTTGAATTATCTACAGCCTCCTTGAGCGGGTGGGATGTTTCAAACCCTGCTTTCCCCCAAAGTGAGATAGCAGAGGGCCTTCTCGGTGGTGGCACCCTCCCACCAGATGTCAAGGAAATAAACAACTATCTGACTTTTAGAAGACATCTGAAGGCAGCCCTGTTTAGGGAAGTTTTTAACCTGTGATATTTTAATGTATTTTAATATCTGTTGGAGGCCGCCCAGAGTGGCTGGGGGGACCCAGCCAGATGGGCGGGGTACAAATAAATTTATTATTATTATTATTATTATTATTATTATTATTATTATTATTATTATTAGTTTTCTTTCCTTTTCCTTCTGTGCCGGTTCTAACATATGCCTTTGTCCATTTATACGTTGCAAGTTGCTCTGGGTTCCTCTGGTTAAAAAAAGAAAGTGACTGATAAATTTAATCGATGAATAAAAATAAGTCTCTCCACCTCTCCACCTCAGTTCGCAATTCATTTATTTTTTCTAAAAGGGTCTCCTGAAAACCCACCGGGGTTTTAGTGCGAATTTCTCGTAACGTGCACGGGGGCGGATGCAGTTTTGCCTCGTTTTCACATTTTTGTCGATGCAATGTCGCATATGGCAACACATTTTTAACATTAATAATAAATAAATAAATAAATAAAGCTCAGTTGGTTAGCGCATGGTGCTGATAACGTCAAGGTTGCGGGTTCGAATCCCGTATGATATTCCTGCATTGCAAGGGGTTGGACTAGATGACCCCCCCCGGCGCCCCTTGCAACTCTACAATTCTGTGAGTCTATGAAAAAAGGGATTTCAAGGCAGAGGGTGTGTTCTTGCACAGACTGGGCAGGCCCAAACGCCTCGCGCTTGTGACTCCGCAGGGGCTGGCCCTTACGACTGCAGTGCCTGTGACTTAGGATACCTGGAGGAAGACGAAGAAGAAGGGGGAGGAGGAGGAGGAGGAGGAGGAGGAAGCAGCCCCCCAGCCTCAGGAAGCGCCCTTGAGGAGAAGCCGTACAAATGCCATTTCTGCAACTCGGCCTTCCGCTACAAAGGGAACCTCGCAAGCCACAGATCTCTGCATACCGGTGCGTCCAGGATTTGTTTTGCCTTATTTTGAACGTTTCTAAACTGGGTTTTCATCCAGAACATGGGCTGCAGGCCAGTGCATATAAAACTCAAATGTCTATATATCTATATAAAGGTAAAGGGACCCCTGACCATTAGGTCCAGTCGTGGACGACTCTGGGGTTGCGGCGCTCATCTCGCTTTACTGGCCGAGGGAGCCAGCGTACAGCTTCCGGGTCATGTGGCCAGCATGACTAAGCCGCTTCTGGCGAACCAGAGCAGCGCACGGAAACACCGTTTACCTTCCCGCCAGAGCGGTACCTATTTATCTACTTGCACTTTGACATGCTTTCAAACTGCTAGGTTGGCAGGAGCAGGGACCGAGCAACGGGAGCTCACCCCGTCGCAGGGATTCGAACCGCCGACCTTCTGATCAGCAAGCCCTAGGCTCTGTGGTTTAACCCACAGCACCACCCGCATCCCTATATATCTATATATCAAAACAAATATTTCCAGTAGTAGGTGCTCCTTCCAGTAGCACCTTAGAGACCAACTAAGTTTGTTCTTGGTATGAGCTTTCGTGTGCATGCACACTTCTTCAGATACCAGTTGGTCTCTAAGGTGCTACTGGAAAGAATTTTTTATTTTGTTTTGACTATGGCAGACCAACACCGGCTACCCACCTGTAACTGTATCTATATATCGATATTTATAATCAAAGCAATAAATTAAACTTCAACAGGGATAAATGTGAGGTTCTGCACTTAGCCAGGAAGAACCAGATGCACAAATGTCAGATGGGGGACACCTGGCTTACATGTGAAGAGGATCTGGGGGGTCTTGGTGGACCACAAGCTTAACATGAGTCAGTGGTGTGATGCAGCAGCAAAAAAGGCCAATGCTGTTCTAGGCTGTATCCACAGAAGTCTAGTTTCCAGATCAATAGCCTTACTCTTATATTTCTTGGTTAGACCACACCTTGAGTCTTGTGTTCAGTTTTGGGCACCACAGTTTAAGGATACTGACAAGCTGGGAGGTGTTCAGAGGAGGGCGACCAAGATGGTCAAGGGTCTGGAAAGCAAGCCATATGAGGAACGGTTGAAGTAACTGGGTATGTTTAGCCAGGAGAAGAGGAGACATCAAAGCCATCTTCAAATACCTGAAGGGCCGCCCCATGGAAGAGGGAGCAAGCTTGTTTTCTCCCACTCTGGAGGTTGGATGGCCATCTGTCAGGGGTGCTTTAGTTGAGATGCCTGCATCGCAGGGGGTTGGACTGGATGACCTTTGGGGATCCCTTCCAACTCTGTGATTCCAGGAGTCTATTAAGAGTGGGGAGATGGAGTCCCATATCGGTGGGCGAGGGGGGTATGCAGAACTGTGTAACTGACTGGCCCCTGAAGTCTCACCTGTGGCACTGCTACCTGTCGCGCTTAGGAGAGAAGCCGTACCACTGTGGGATTTGCGGCGCCCAGTTCAACCGCCCGGCGAATCTCAAGACTCACCTGCGTATCCACTCCGGGGAGAAGCCCTACAAGTGTGAGACCTGTGGATCTCGTTTTGTGCAGGTAAAAAAAAGGTGGGGGATACCTGGCAGTGGGCGGGAGGCAACACCATCCTTGTGGGGGACTTCCTAGTCCTGAATAGGGCAACTGTGCCCCTGAAGGACCAGGTGTGCAGCCTGGGAGTCATTTTGGACTCACAGCTGTCCATGGAGGCACAGGTCAATTCTGTGTCCAGGGCGGCTGTCTCCCAGCTCCATCTGGTACGCAGGATGAGACCCTCCCTGCCTGCAGACTGTCTCACCAGAGTGGTGCATGCTCTGGTTATCTCCCGCTTGGACTACTGCAATGCGCTCTACATGGGGCTACCTTTGAAGGTGACCCGGAAACTGCAACTAATCCAGAATGCGGCAGCTAGACTGGTGACTGGGAGCGGCCGCCGAGACCACATAACACCGGTCCTGAGAGATCTACATTGGCTCCCAGTACGTTTCCGAGCACAATTCAAAGTGTTGGTGCTGACCTTGAAAGCCCTAAATGGCCTCAAAGGCCCAGTATACCTGAAGGAGCGTCTCCACCCCATCGTTCTGCCCGGACACTGAGGTCCAGCTCCGAGGGCCTTCTGGCGGTTCCCTCCCTGCGAGAAGTGAGGTTACAGGGAACCAGGCAGAGGGCCTTCTCGGTGGTGGTGCCCACCCTGTGGAACGCCCTCCCACCAGATGTCAAGGAAATAACAACTATCTGACTTTTAGAAGACATCTGAAGGCAGCCCTGTTTAGGGAAGTTTGAAGTTTTATTGTGTTTTTAATATTCTGTTGGGAGCCGCCCAGAGTGGCAGGGGAAACCCAGCCAGATGTGCGGGGTATAAATTATTATTATTATTAATAATAATAATAATAATAATAATAATAATAATAATTTGAGTGGCTGCCCATGAACCACCCTCTCTATGCAGGGTTCCTCCTTATTTGCCCCAGCAAAGGGCTCCCCCACATGGTGCCAGCTGGTATTGCACCCTGGTTGAGGGCCAATCGGGTTCTGCCATCCAGGTTCATGTTCAGATGATTGGTCAATTCGGTTAATTCCCGCATCCGGCTTTCCGGCAGCCTGCGCTATCCTGGAGGCTGAAGGTATGCAATCGTCGAGCTGAATACGGACAGCCCTGCTCACTCCTCCTCCCTTCTCCCAGGTCGCTCACTTGAGGGCCCACGTCCTGATCCACACCGGGGAGAAGCCCTACCCCTGCGGGACGTGCGGGACCCGCTTTCGGCACCTCCAGACCCTGAAGAGCCACATTCGTATCCACACGGGAGAGAAGCCTTACCACGTGAGTGGGGAGACGGGGGAGTTTTTTCCACGGTGTGTTTGGTGTGGCGGATGAGAAACGGGTCTTGGTGACTCCGGGTGGCTCCTGTTTTCGCCCCGTCGCCGTGTCCTCTGGTTCCTCCAGATTTTTAGGGCACCTTTTCACTAGGGCGAACCTCGAGAGGCTGGGAGTCAGATGCAGGAGCAGGGGAAAAGCAAATGCGATTTGAAGCTGCGTCAAAAGTCTAATGTCCAAAGTCAAAGGGAAGTCATTGTCCCCCCTCTGTTCTGCCTTGGCCGGACACCAGCTGGAGTCCTTTGTCCAGTTCTGGGCAACACAATTTAAGGAGGATGTTGACAAGTTGGAAGATGTGCGGAGGAGGGAATACAAGACCACATGACACCGGTCTGGAAAGACCTACATTGGTTCCCAGTGCGTTTCCGAGCACAATTCAAAGTGTTGGTGATGACCTTGAAAGCCCTAAACCAGGGGTGGCCAACTCCCAAGAGACTGCGATCTACTCGCAGAGTTAAAAACTGGCAGTGATCTACCCCCCCCCTTTTTGGGGGGTTCAGGTCAAAGTTGTTGAGTTTTTTTCAGGGAGGAGGTAAAATGTTGAGCTTTTTTAAGGGGAGCCACAGTTGTTCAGCTTCTTTGGGGGAGCCAATGATCTACCAGTGATCTACCGCAGACGTCCAGTGATCTACCGGTAGATCACGATCTACCTGTTGGACATGCCTGCCCTAAACCATGGGTAGGCAAACTAAGACCCAGGGGCCGGATCTGGCCTAATTGCCTTCTCAATCTAGGCCGCGGATGATCCGGGGATTAGTGTGTTTTTACATAAGTAAAATGTGTGCTTTTATTTAAAATGCATCTCTGGGTTATTTGTGGGGCATAAGAATTCATTCATTCCCCCCCCCCAAAAAAAAAATATAGTCCGGCCCCCACAAGGTCTGAGAGACAGTGGACCGGCCCCCTGCTGTAAAAGTTTGCTGATCCCAGCTCCTAAACGGCCTTGGCCCAGTATACCTGAAGGAGCGTCTCCACCCCCATCGTTCAGCCCGGACACTGAGGTCCAGCTCCAAGGGCCTTCTGGCAGTTCCCTCCCTGCGAGAAGTGAGGTTACAGGGAACCAGGCAGAGGGCCTTCTCGGTGGTGGCGCCCTCCCATCAGATGTCAAGGAAATAAACAACTACCTGACTTTTAGAAGACATCTGAAGGCAGCCCTGTTTAGGGAAGTTTTTAATGACTGTGTTTTAATGTATTTTTATTTTTTGTTGGAAGCCGCCCAGAGTGGCTGGGAAACCCAGCCAGATGGGCAGGGTAATAATAATAATAATAATAATAATAATAATAATAATAATAATAATAGACTATAAAGGGTCTGGAAACCAAGCCTGATGAGGAACGGTTGAAGGAGTTGGGTGTGTTTAGCCTGGAAAAGAGGAGACTGGGAAGGCATCTTCAAATATCTGATTGGCTGTCACAAGGAGGATGCAGCAAGCTTGTTTTCTGCTGCTCCGGAGGGTAGGACCCAAATCAATGAATTACAAGAAAGAAGATTCCACCTAAACATTAGGAAGAAATTTCTGGCAGTAAGGGCCGTTCAGCAGAGGAACAGAGTCCCTCAGAAAGTGGTGGACTGTCCTTCGGCTCCTGCCTGAGTAGGGATTCGAACTCAGGCCTCCCCAGTCTCACTTTGATACTCTAAGCACTGCACCACGCTGCCTTCCCAGCGTTTTCTTTTGCCATAGAGATGTAAGGAGAGAGGTGTGCCGCTCTTTTGGAATACAACTCCCAGCACGGCCGTACGGCCCCGGGGCTGATGGGAGTTGTAGCCCGACGCGGCCGAAGGGGCGCCAGGTTGGGGGGAGCACTTTGGGATGGAGGCGCCCGCCTTGACACCTGTCTGCTCTCCGCAGTGTGAGAAATGCGACGTCCGCTTCCGCCACAAGAGCCAGCTGCGGCTGCACCTGCGGCAGAAACACGGCGCCGTCACCAACACCAAGATCCGCTACAAAGTCCTTGAGGGCCCTTACGCCGGTCTCTGCTGAGCGGGGAGCGTATTCTGCGGGTTTTTTCCGGATCCACAAATCCGCCAACCGGCAGATTCTGCGCTCAGGTATCTGTTTGGAATCTTCCCTGCCCTGCACCTGAGAGCTGGACCTTTTGGTGTCTGAAACTCAGAATATCCGACTCACATTCTTGGTGGCTGCATTTTTTCCCATTATTTAAAGAGGTTCCTGCGGATAATTATACATAAATAAAAATGAAGAAACATTCAGACGTCTGCCAGATCCAACCCCCCCCAAATTTAGACAATTCGGCAAGTTTCGAATGTTTAGATTGAGAGCTGGTTATTACCAGTATTCCGAATCAGGGCAGGGGAGATACTGAGCAAACATTCTTGGTTCGTGCCCCCAACTCCCAAGATATAAACCCACTAGGCCCTACTCCCCTCTCGGGGGTAGGTGGAGAAAAAAACCCAAAAACCTTTGCTGATGTACGGCTCTGCAGGCAGAGCCAAAATAGGAAAAGCAGAGTTTCCAAGACACCTCCAATCTCTTGCCTTTTTAGTTTATATGTTACTTTTGTAGAGGAAGGGGTCATACCCCCTCACTTTTCCTGCAAAAGCACCGCCTGGGAAGCGGTGCAAAATTCGGTGCTCAAAAGAGGTGAGGTGTAAGGCACACGAGAAAGTCCTGGGCCCACAGAGAAATCGGTGCAGGTTCTTAGGAGCAGAAAAAGCTGTTACGCCTGATATACACCTCTCGGGATGCATAAATGCACCGTCCCTTTAAAGCACGCCCTTCCCCTCAAAGGATTCTGGGAACCGTAGTTTGCTGAGGCTGCGAGGGGTGAAAACTACGGCGCCCAGAATTATTTGGGGGAAAGAAATTGCTTCCGATGTGCTTTAGAGGTGTAGAGTGGCCTTAATACCACACGGCGTAATTTGTTAGGGGCTGCTGGGAGTTGTAGCGTGGGGAGAGGGCTCGTTAGCAATTATCAAACCCTCAACAAACTAGAGTTCCCTCCCGTAATTCACTGGAGGGAGGCCACAGCTATGGATTCCCAAGGTGCTTTGGGGGGGGGGCGGAAGCTGTGACCGTGGATTCCCAGAATCCTCTGGGGCATATTCAGCCCAGTACTGGACTCCTTTGACCAGCAGAGTCTTTCGGGCAGACTTTCCCCTGCTCCTGAGATTTGAACCCAGAACCTTCCGCATGCAAAGCAGGGGTCCCTGCTACTGAGAGCGAACCCCACACCCCAGCTATCGATTCTGCTCTTCTCCTCCTCCACAGGACAAAAGCTAGCCGCATCTTTCGACAGCGGGGTGGCGAATGTTGCACGGAAACCTCTAGCCAGCCTTTCTCCTGGACCACAACTCCCATCAGCCCCCTGGCCTGTGCAGCCGCCTGCTGCTGAGGCTTCTGGGAGTTGTAGTCCAAAGCCGCCAAAAGGCGCCAAATTGGAGAAGGCCGAGTTAGAGGAGTTTATTAGAATCGTTGTTTGACTTCATTTTGTTTTTTTAACGTTATACTTTGCTCTTTCTAAATGTGTTATTTTGCTGGCCAAATCTGTCTTGTCTGTTCCTAGTGCTCCATTGTTATTCTTGATTATTCTTATAATTATTATTGCTGCTGTTTCCTTCTTCCGACTGCGACGCTGCTTTGTTTGCCGATCTTCCCCTCAATCTTGAAGAGATGTTGCAGGTCCTGTGGGCCGCTTCCACCCTGTACCATTAAAGCCCTGTGCGATACCACTTTAAACAGCCATGGCCCACAGAATCATGGGAACTGTAGTTTGTTCATGACGCCCAGAGTTGCGAGGGAACCCTTCCATTCCCCCCTACAGAGCAACAGTTCCCAGAATTCCCTGGGAAGTGGGACTGACTCTCATGGCAGTAGTCCTGGGATCTGTAGTTTGCTAAGAGTGTTGAGGGGAGACCCTCCATCTGCCCCACGTAGAACTATAGTTCCCAGAGTGCTTTAACCATCAACCCCTCTTCCCAGGGGATTCTGGGAATTGTGCCTCTGGGCAGGTGGATAAGATAGGGTTTATAACACATATTTCAGGAAGTAAAAACCCGGACACATAAAGTTGTGGAGCTTTCTTAAATGAAAGTTGTTGAGCCCCAGATTTCCCCAGACACTAATTCCGTCGTTGGAATCCCGGGAAAATCCGGGTTTGTGGCCTCGGGTGTCAGTTCCCATAATGCCTTGGGGGAAGCGCTGGCAGTTTAAAGTGGAATCAAAGCACTTTTAAAGGATGGTGTGAACGAAGGCATATTCAGAGATCCTTATCCAGAATTGGGCTTGGCAGGAGCAGAAAGAAAGTAGGGAAGGGGCACACGGAGAGGTCTGGAACCTCGGCCACTCCGGAGGTTGCAACGGAGGGGGCCTAAGAACTTTCCAGAAGTTTCTAGAAGAGGTCTGGAACCTCAGAAAGAGAGGAAAAAGCTAATGGAACAACAGGAGACACCTTGAGGGAGCACCAGCCTGCCTCCTCCAGATTCCACTTTTTTAAAAAAACTTTTTCTTTGCATAAGTTTTCAGGAAATGAGATGATTTCCCTTTTCAAACGGAGGTGTTAGGAAAAGGCCTCCCCTCCTGCGAGAGAGGAAGGAAGGTTCTGCGTTGGCATGGGGCCGAAGGCGGCACCCCCCCAAGTGGAAAACGAATGTCCCCAAACACCTGGGTTCGAAAGGTGCGCTTTTCGAAGGCGCCCCTGGTGTGTCTGGCAAACGGGGAAAGCGGCATGTCGTGGAATTGTGGCTTTCAGTGCCAGGAATTGGATCAATCGGGCTGGTTCCCTTTTGGTCTGGGTAAAGTTTGGAGGGGGGGCAGAAAGATACAAGGATCTGTCTGGGTTTTAAGATATCTATTTATTCACGCACGCCTGCAACAAAACGATCTCTTTGTAAGGTCGCCAAACTGTATATCCTTGCATTGTTTCAATAAAGCTAAAGTTGTCCGGCGATCATTCGTCGTTTCTCGAACATCTTGAATGGGGTCTTTAAAATAAAATTTTAAAAAAACCTGTCTTGTTGGGTAGGCCAGTAATTTACCGCTAAGGATTTGCTGCTTGGCTTCCATCGGGTTGAGGCTGGGGAAAGGCTTGAAGCAAGAACACGTCTCCCTATTTGGAGACAGCTGATTTAAAGAGGAAATAAAAACGATTATTATGAATTAGGCATCGTTATGAATTAAAATGCCGTTACACATACCCGAGTCTCTGAGCGGGGAGAGACTCTGGCCCCATCTGCACTACACATTTAAAAGGGTATTATACCAGTTTAAATAGGCATGGTTCCCCCCCCACCCGAAGAATCCTGGGAATTGTAGTTTTTTTTTAAAGGGTGCTGAGAATTCCCCTATGGGCTACCACTTCCAGAGTTTCCTAGGAGGAAAGATGGACCACTCTGGGAGTTGTAGCTCCGCGAGAGGGAGCAGGGATCTCGTAAGAATTCTCAGCGCCCTTAAACTACAGCTCCCAGGATGCTTTGGGGGGGGGGAACCATAACTGTTTAAATGATACTGCATGTCACACTCCAGTTCCCGAACGGTGAGTGATTCCAGAGGTTTCAACGCTTCCTCGGGACTGAGTTTCCTTGGAATGGAAGTCCAGCAGAGACCGTGGTGTCTTTAAGATCTACGGTTTCATTTTCACATCTCTGCAACCGCAGATCTTGCTCCTCCGTCAGTCACAGATTTGAACCCAGGGCTGAGCTGTGTTTCCAGCTCCCAGCCTGATTCCGGCTCTGATCACACCCCAAACTCTGACTGTTGTTCCCTTACCTAAAAGGTAGGTGAGTGGGTCGGGGGAAAGGCCCACCCATTTGCTTAAGAGAGCCCCATCGTCTAGTTGCAGCTCTTGAAACCAAACTCATTTTTGCGGGGATGTCAATGAGGGTACTTGAGAGGCCAGCTAAATCCATTTTCTTGCCAAGAAACTTTTCGGACTGGTTCTCTCTTTAGATGCTGGGTTAGAACATATGTAAGAGCCTGCTGGATCAGGCCCACGGCCTCAATGAGAGACCCGCAAGCAGGATCCAAGCACAAGAGCCCTCTCTTCTTCCTGTGGTTTCCAGCGCCTGGCACGGTGAAGCAATCCTTTCCTCCAACTGCGGAGGCCGAGCCATCGTTAGCCCTCTCCTCCGTCAATTTGCCCAATCCTCTTAGGCAAATCTTAGGTTGCCGGCGCTCCCTGCCTCCAGTGGCAGCGAGTTCCGCAGCTGACCTCAGAGCTCTCGGGCTGCAAGAATGGGAAGGGAACCCAGGGCATCATCCAGACTGACCCGCTCCCTATTGTTGTAAACAAAATCTGGCCCGTTTTCCCTTATGGGGTACAGGAGAGCCCTTGTAGAGTCCTCCATCGGTAGGAGAATATAAGAGGCCAACCAGAGAAAATTGAGAAGCAAAGTCTCTATTGAACTGTTGCAACAGGGCCCTTCCACTCACGAAGGAGAACAAAGAAGGAACCCAGAAAAAAGGGGTGTCCGCTCTTATATAGACATTTGAAATTGCCCCCCCCCTGCTGGAGTTCAAGACCACCCCCAGAAGCATCATGCATACTCACAGAAAAGGGTGGTCTGCAATAGAAATCTGAGAACTTTGTTTATCCCCTACCTGCCAGCTTGCCAGGCTACCTGATAATGCCTTCAATGATTGCCTTTCCTGGTATGTCAGGCCAATTCTTTGAAATGGTAATAATTTTAATTCCTGAGACAATGGGAAGGTTCTCTCACCCCCTCCTTCCTTGCAGAGAAACAGTTTAGGAGTCAAAAATGGTTTCAGGGCTGCTTTCCAGTGCTGTTTCAGACATGTGGCCTTTTTGCTTGGCACACTTATGGACATTTATTATATATAAAAGACCTTAATATTCTTAAAAAGGTAAAGGTAAAGGTACCCCTGACCATCAGGTCCAGTCGTGTCCGACTCTGGGGTTGCGGCGCTCATCTCGCTCTATAGGCCGAGGGAGCCGGCGTTTGTCCACAGACAGCTTCCGGGTCATGTGGCCAGCATGACAAAGCCGCTTCTGGCAAACCAGAGCAGCGCACGGAAACACCGTTTACCTTCCCGCTGGAGCGGTCCCTATTTATCTACTTGCACTTTAATGTGCTTTCGAACTGCTAGGTGGGCAGGAGCTGGGACCGAGCAACGGGAGCTCACCCCGTGGCAGGGATTCGAACCGCCGACCTTCTGATCAGCAAGCCCTAGACTCTGTGGTTTAACCCACAGCGCCACCTGGGTATTCTAATATTCTAATATTCTTACTACACCACTAAACCCACAGCAGTATAACACAGGTAGTGCCTGCTTTGGCAGCAGCTGGTGTTCCCAGTAGGGCGTTCCTGCATGCGCCAGTAGCCAAACACACACACACACACACACACACTCAGCAGTGCCCAGCTGCAGCCCAGCTTTCTGCCCAACTGAAAGACTTCTGCTTTCAACGAAAAAAAAGAATGGTTAAGGGGACCCACCCTGGCTCTGTTTCCTGGCCTAACAAAGCCTCCCATGGCAGCTGCATCCTGATGATGAATCTTGTTAACGGAGAAATCTGAGGGTTCCCTTGGACAAAAAAACCCAAAAAAAACCCAAGGACACCAGCCAGGAATACCAGAGCAAAACAGCAGCCAGTAGGCTTGGTCTTTATCGAAGACTGTCGCGACAGGTCTCCCACCTGCTCCGAGATGGAACAAGATGGAAGCCCTGCACAAAGGGAGACCCCAACTTTTATTCGTTCCTAATCCTCATGCTAGGACGCGGGTGGCGCTGTGGGTTAAACCACAGAGCCTAGGGGATTGCCGTTCGAATCCCCGTGACGGGGTGAGCTCCTGTTGCTCAGTCCCTGCTGCTCCTGCCAACCTAGCAGTTCGAAAGCATGTCAAAGTGCAAGTAGATAAATAGGTACCACTCCAGCAGGAAGGTAAACGGCGTTTCCATGTGCTGCTCTGGTTCGCCAGAAGCGGCTTAGTCATGCTGGCCACATGACCTGGAACCTGTACGCCGGCTCCCTTGGCCGGTAAAGCGAGATGAGCGCCGCAACTCCAGAGTTGTCCGCGACTGGACCTAACGGTCAGGGGTCCCTTTACCTTTAATCCCCATGCTACACCCCCCAAAAAACTACATCATGGTTACATCATGATAACCTGAACATCCTGGACCCTGCCCCCTGCTGCCTCTTGCCCTCCACCAAACACCCATCAAGTGAAACAAAAGAAATATTTACATTTCCTCTGTTTCCCAGCCAAGTTAATCACACCCTTTTGTCTTCATCCAGGTTTGCTATTTCTGGAATGGCTACCTGTGCTCAGGTATCAGGATGCCGGGGATTATCACTCAGGCAGAGGGGCTGCTGGGTAGATGAGCTCACGTGTCTATAGGGACTTCTGAAGTTTTCCCAGTGAGCCAGGACATAGATGCATTTCTCAGCGAATTGATACATTTGGTATTGTGCAGCAGTGGCCCTTTGAACAGATAGGAAGAAACACGGATGAAGTGTTTTGTGGGGGGAAATCACAAAAGTGATTGTGCTGATTTTGGTAGTGGGCTGCATGTGCGTGATATCTGCTGGAGGAGCAACCCCCTCCCCCCGTCCTATACATAAATTCCTGCAACAATCTGTACCGCCGCCTCGTGCGCCAAACCACCCGATTTTCCTCCCTTGGGGGAGCTGCACATGGATGGATTGGGAGCTGCATTTGCAAGGCCCAAGTCTCATATCCGGAACGTCCCTCTGCCCTTTCCCTTTCCAGAGGGTAGGCAGGGGGTTTTGAAGTCAGAATTTGCTCATCCTTCACAGGAAGGCGACTTTCCATCCCCCCCCCCCCGTGCCCTTTTTCAACTCAAAGGTGCAGGCATTAAGCAAACTTTTTACTACGGATACCAGGAGTCTATCCTGTTTTGGTCGAGGTTTTCCTGGTGCTGGGTTCTCCCTCCACCAGGGACGGATGCGTGCATTACGTGTTTTCTCCAGGAAAGTCTCCACACAGGGACAAATAAGGATTAAAAACTTTACTCCGGAACGGCTGCGAAGTTGCGGAGGGGTTTTGCTAGGTTACCTTTTGGAGAGGCAGGTCTGGGGACAGAGTTTCTGCAGGCAGGAAATTGTGGATCAGGCTGGGGGTTTCTCCCGAGCAAGTCTCATGGAAACAGGCAGGAGGTGAGTTTGGATTGGGACCCACACAAAGCTGGGCAATCGATCGCCTGGCTTTTCCGTCCCCGATGTGGAAAGATCTTGACTTTGGTCTTGCCACGGCGCTGATCGCAGTCTTATAACCCCTACAAAAGATATGAAAAAGAAGAAGAAAACATTGCCTTTGGTTTTGGAAATGGTTGTTTGTTTGATACACAAATGTGTGCTGCGTCAATTGGTCAAATCTGCTTTCTTTAGACCAGGAAGTGGGGAAATGCTTTTTTCCTGTCAAAATTTGAACTGGAGCGGGGCATTCAGTTTGTGGGTTTCTTTCCCCGTCCCCCCAAAAATGTGCAAACAGCACAGAAGGACCAGTTAGCATCGAGCTTCTGCAGACAGCTGCTTTGCTTCCAAACAGAGTCGTTCCCCCCCCATACTGGATCCCCACACCCAGATCAGCCCCCCCCATACCCAAATTTCATTTAAAAATAATAATACACTTCTAGTATTTGCAACTGATGCTTTTGAATTCTGGTGCTGGAGGAGACTCTTGAGAGTCCCATGGACTGCAAGAAGATCAAACCTATCCATCCTTAAAGAAATCAGCCCTGAGTGCTCACTGGAAGGACAGATCCTGAAGTTGAGGCTCCAAGTACTTTGGCCACCTCATGAGAAGAGAAGACTCCCTGGAAAAGACCCTGATGTTGGGAAAGATGGAGGGCACAAGGAGAAGGGGACGACAGAGGACGAGATGGTTGGACAGTGTTCTCAAAGCTACCAACATGAGTTTGACCAAACTGCGGGAGGCAGTGGAAGACAGGAGTGCCTGGCGTGCTCTGGTCCATGGGGTCACGAAGAGTCGGACACGACTAAACAACAACAACAGGGTGAGCCTGTGAACTGGATTCAGGAACTAAAGTATTAACTATCACAAAAAAACTGGCCAGGTAAAGCAATCAGTGACCATTATCAGGTATCCTGGCAGGGAGGATTTCTGCTGTAGATGCCTCCTTCTCTGATACATGTATGATGTTTTGGGGGGTGGTCTTGGGCTACAGGGTGGGCAATTTCAAGAGTCTATATAAGGGCTTGCGCACCATTCTTCTGGGTTCTCCTCCCTCCTGCGTGTGGGGTGTGGGGACCCTGTTGCAACAGTTCCTTGAACAAAGACCAGGCTTACTAGCTGCTTTGCTTTTCAATATTCTCTGGTTGGCCTCTGTTATTTTCTCCGACCGATAGGGAACCCACTTAAGGACTCTCTGCGGGCTCTTGGAGACAAAAGGAGCAGATTTTTTAAATAACGCAGTCTGACCAAATTGCGGGAGGCAGTGGAAGACAGGAGTGCCTGGCGTGCTCTGGTCCATGGGGTCACGAAGAGTCAGACACGACTGAACAACAACAAAATACCGTATATTGCGGCGTATAAGACGACTGGGCATATAAGACGACCCCCAACTTTTCCAGTTAAAATATAGAGTTTGAGATATACTCAACCACAGATTCTCCACCCGGCGTATAAGACGACCCCCGACTTTTGAGAAGATTTTCCTGGATTAAAAAGTAGTCTTATACGCCAGAATATACTGTATTTGCAAACCCTTATTACTTAATTGTTTGTTACGTAAATTCCCTGCCCTTCTCCCAAGGAGCTCAAGGTGGTGTATGTAACTTCTGCTCCCCTGCGAAGTAGTTTAGGCTGAAAGGAAGAACACTCAATGAGATGCATGGCCGAGAGGGGGGCTTTGAACCCCGGTCTCCCAAGCCCTCTAACCTGGGCACCATGCAATGTGCACACAGTGGCTCCCTGGTTCGTTTTATTTATTTATTTTGCAAAATAATTTGTAAAACTTACATGCCGCTCGACTGTAGAAAAAACAACCTCAAAGCGGTTTGCGGAAGACGATAAAACCATGAAAACCATTACAGCAATAGTTTAAAACATACATCTTTGCAGTGCATTCCCCCCCCCCCAAAAATAAATAAATAAAATGTTTAGGGGTAGGTACTCTCATTTTAACTCTAGAAAACCACTGTCGAGGAAAATAAATACAGTAAATGGACAAAAGTACATAGATTCACAAAATGTTTAGGGGTATGCATACACCCCCACCAACCCCCGAAAAAAGCACTGCATATTTGTAATATTTGAAAAATTAATAAAAATACCCCCCCAAAAAATGCACAAAGTTAAAATACCAAACAAATTTAAAATCACCCAAACTTTCTAAGTGCCTGGCTAGGCTTGTCGAAACGAGAATATTTTTAGCAGGCACCAGAAGGAGCAAAGCGAAGACACCTGCCTGGTGCCATGAGGCAGGGAGTTCCAAAGTCTAGGTGCAGAATTGAGGCAGAAAATGGGTATTGTGTGGCACCTGTATTAGTGCCAATTCTGCCAATTGGAGCCGTCGAGGGGGCACATGGGGGGGGGTCAGGTGATCTCTTGGGTAAACAACCCCCAGTTTAAGGGCTTCATATACTAATAGTAACGCCTTGAAATCGGCCCCGCAGCAGATCGGCAGGCGGTGCTGGTCTCTGAGCACAGCTGCCATACGCCGACAAGGCCTCCCTCCTGTCAGCAATCGTGCTGCAGCATCCTGCTCTAACCGCAGCTTCAGGGTCAAGCACGAGGGAAGCCCCATGTAGAGCGCATGGCAGCAGTCCAGCCTCAAAGCAACTCATAGAATCATAGAATCCTAGAGTTGGAAGAGACCCCAAGGGCCATCCAGTCCAACCCCCTGCCAAGCAGGAAACACCATCAAAGCATTCCTGGCTGTCAAGCCTCCGCTTAAAGACCTCCAAAGAAGGAGACTCCACCACACTCCTTGGCAGCAAATTCCACTGCCGAACAGCTCTCACTGTCAGGAAGTTCTTCCTAATGTTTAGGTGGAATCTTCTTTCTTGTAGTTTGAATCCATTGCCCCGTGTCCGCTTCTCTGGAGCAGCAGAAAACAACCTTTCTCCCTCCTCTATATGACATCCTTTTATATATTTGAACATGGCTATCATATCACCCCTTAACCTTCTCTTCTCCAGGCTAAACATACCCAGCTCCCTAAGCCGTTCCTCATAAGGCATCGTTTCCAGGCCTTGGACCATTTTGGTTGCCCTCCTCTGGACACCTTCCAGCTTGTCAGTATCCTTCTTGAACTGTGGTGCCCAGAACCGTGGCAAGAAGCTAGGTCCCACACCCCCAGAAAAAAGCCCTGTGGAGCCCCAATCCTCCCCCCCCAGCACCCCACACCAGATGCCATTCAACTCTAGGTTCAGCCCTCTCTCCTGCGCCCCACACATTCTGCTCCTGACCGTCCTCCTATTGTTCCCGAACCCACCACACCCGGCTTGGGAGGAAAGTCGGGTGAGTCACTGGCTCAGAAGTGGCTCTTGGCTTTCCGAAAGATGCTCCAGTCGGCTTGTGTGAGGGATTCGCACTCGAAGCGCAATGACGCCCCTTTAAACAGCCGCAGCTCTTCTCCCCCCAGAGAATTCTGGGGTATGTAATTTGTTGAAGGTGCTGAGAGTTGATGGGATATACCCCCTATTCCTAGGGTTGGCATTTCCCCCCAAGAGTGAAAAATCTGGACAAATCCTCCCGGATGTGAAATGACAAGCCCGATTCCCGGACATGTCCAGGAAAACCCAGGCGTACGGCAGCCCTACTATTCGACCCAGGGCCGGATTTAGGTTTGATGAGGCCCTAAGCTACTGAAGGTAATGGGGCCCTTTATATGTCCAGCTGTCCTTTGTCAACAACAAATTGCCGCTGTTTTTTGTGTTGAATATATGCTACAGTATATGAGAATTTTTGGACCTAATAGGTTTCTAAAAGCCATTTGCACATAACAAAATACGTACTTTATCAAAGTAATTGTTGAACTGGAATACAAGTAAGAAGTATGTTAATAGTGAAAAACAATTAAGAAGAAGTATATTCATAGTCAAATAATGATTAAGCTCTAACTTAAAATGATTTTTTATTCATAACAAACTTAATAATGCAAACACATTGGCATTTGGCAATAACAAAAGTTCCTTTAGAAACACAGTTTACAAAGACTCATAATCTAGTCTCTAGAAACTTGCTAAAACGTGAAATAATAATAGCAAACGAGTGATATTTTAGGGAGCAGGCGGGGCCCATGACTTACATCCATAGGAGCCTACACAACACAAAACACTGTTGCTGTATGTAGGTTTTATTTTATTTGTTTTTTATCTTATATTTTGGAAATGTACATCCAGTTTTTTCCCCCTTTAAATTTTTTTGGGGCCCCCAAGAGAGTGGGGCCCTAAGCTATAGATTGTTTAGCTTAAACGTAAATCCGTCACCGATTCGACCCCACGGAGCAACAGCTCCCAGCATTCCCTGAGAGACAGGATCGATTGTTAAACCACTCTGGGAATTGTAGCTCTGGGCGGAGAACGGGTGTGTGCTCCTAACAAGTCTCGGCGCCCTTCACAAACCACATACCCCAGAGTTCTTTTTGTGTGTGTGTGTGACTGTTCAAAGCAGCACCACAGTTTGCTTGAGTCTGAGGGAAATGGAGGGCTCTCCTCACAACTCTCGGCACCCTCAACAAACTACAACTCCCAGAATTTCGGGTGCGGGGGGAAACCAAGACTGCTTATAAACTGGCATCAAAGTGCTTTAAAAGTATGGTGTGGACGCGGCCACAGGCTGCCTTGGGCTGCTGGGAGTTGTAGTTCGAGGGCACCCGGATGGCGAAGGCCGGATTAAGACCTCGAATGGGGCCTCCTGGCCTTTTTGCCCCTACAGCCCCGCTGTCTCTCGCTTCCACCCACGCGGCGCAGGAGGTCTGAGGCAAGGGAAGCAGCCACTGACCCTTTTGTTCAGATTCCTCTCGGACGCCTGCAGTCACTTTTCCTGCTGGGATTATTTTTAGCGTCGCGCCGCAGCAACCCACTTCCTGCGGAGAAAGGATTTGGAAGGGGGGGGCGCGGAAAGGATGAGGTCCCGATCCGTTATCCTCCTAGCCCCCTGACACACAACGACAGCGCAGGCACCAAAACCACAACATTGGCATATCATTTTATATATATATATATATATATATATATATATATATATATATATATATAATTTTTATTAAATTTTCTGTTTCACAATTTGAAATATTCATTTAAACACCTTAAAATATCAACGACTTCCCTTCTTCTCTTTCGTGGTTCATGGTTCATTTTGCATAACCTAAATCCCTGCATATTTTATATAAACTAAACCATTCAGTATTCCGTTATTACATCCATCAAAACTTATTTACACTGTTGAATTTATCTTAATGCTGCCAATGTTTTCAAGTGTACACAGCTCCCCCCCCCAATATATTCAGTAAACGTTTTCCAGTCTTCTCTAAACATATGTACTTCTTGTCCTCATATTCTATATTTTAAGTCCGCAAGCTGCGCATATTCCGTAAGTTTAAGTTGGCATTCTCCTTCGGTTGGGACCTTGCTTGTTTTCCATTTTGGGGCTAACGAAAGGCACAAATACAGGATGGGTGACACCTGGCTTGAGAGCAGGTACATGTGAAAAGGATCTAGGAGTCTTGGTAGACCATAAACTTGACATGAGTCAACAGTGTGATGCAGCAGCTAAAAAAGCCAATGCAATTCTGGGCTGCATCAATAGGAGTATAGCATCTAGATCAAGGGAAGTAATAGTACCACTATATTCTGCTCTGGTCAGACCTCACCTGGAATACTGTGTCCAGTTCTGGGCACCACAGTTCAAGAAGGATACTGACAAGCTGGAACGTGTCCAGAGGAGGGCAACCAAAATGGTCCAAGGCCTGGAAACGATGCCTTATGAGGAACGGCTTAGGGAGCTGGGTATGTTTAGCCTGGAGAAGAGAAGGTTAAGGGGTGATATGATAGCCATGTTCAAATATATCAAAGGATGTCATATAGAGGAGGGAGAAAGGTTGTTTTCTGCTGCTCCAGAGAAGCGGACACGGGGCAATGGATTCAAACTACAAGAAAGAAGATTCCACCTAAACATTAGGAAGAACTTCCTGACAGTAAGAGCTGTTGGACAGTGGAATTTGCTGCCAAGGAGTGTGGTGGAGTCTCCTTCTTTGGAGGTCTTTAAGCGGAGGCTTGACAGCCATCTGTCAGGAATGCTTTGATGGTGTTTCCTGCTTGGCAGGGGGTTGGACTGGATGGCCCTTGGGGTCTCTTCCAACTCTAGGATTCTATGATGCTATGAAACAAGGGCCACAGTAGTGGCGTACATAAATAACCTTTCGGCATATCCTTTACTGACAGCAGCTTGTTCACGGAGCCTGTGGCGTCCTTGGGATATATAGTTTTATTTATGCATGTGCGCAACCTGAGCAGAGGAGGGAGAGGCTCACGGCATCGACAGCCCGACAGCTCTTGCTTCCCCATTTAGTCACAAATTTGAACCCAGCACAGAGCAAGCAGGTTTCTCTGTGTCTCCACCTTTCAGCCTGTTTTCCAGCTCAGCTCACAACCCAAATTTTGCCTCTTGCTCCCCTGCCTAGCAGCCAGCTAACGGGAAGGGCTACCCATTTAGTTGATGGCACAGAGAAACTTACATTGGTCCCTTGGTTCTCAAACTGAATCCATTCCGGAAGTCCGTTCCAAAACCAAAGCGTTCGAAAACCCAAGGCGCACTTTCCCATGGAAAGTAATGCGAAACGGATTAATCCGTTCCAGACTTTTAAAAACAACCCCTAAAACAGCAAATTTAACATGAATTTTACTCTCTAACAAGACCATTGAAAGCAAGAAACCATGTACTGCAGTCACACAATCCACCAGTAGCTGAACTGGGTTCCGCACAGTCACAAAAACAAAACAAAAAAGAGTTGCGAAAACAAAAAATAAATAGCAAAAACAGACAGACCTCAGCAGAGCATATGGGGCTTCTGGAAAAAAGTTCACAAACCGGAACACTTACTTCCGGGTTTGCAGCATTTGGGTTACAAGTTTTTTGAGTACCAAGGCATTTGAGAACCAAGGGACCACTGTATTTTGGTTATGCTAATTGTGGCGCTTAACTGGTCAGCCAAAGACCTCACCTAGACACAAGGATGGGACGTGGGTGGCGCTGTGGGTTAAACCACAGAGCCTGGGGCTTGTCGATCAGAAGGTCGGCGGTTCGAATCCCCGCAATGACGGGGTGAGCTCCCGTTGCTCGGTCCCAGCTCCTGCCCACCTAGCAGTTCGAAAGCACGTCAAAGTACAAGTCGATAAGTGCATGACTAAGCCCAGTGGCGGAGGAAGCCTCTTCGCCGCCCGGGGCAGCGGAGCAGAGGGACCCCTCTGGGGGCGGTGACGTCACGACACATGCGGCGGCACTGCGCATGCCTGGAATTTCCGGGCATGCGTAGTGCATCCCTGCCGTTGCTGCTGCTCCCGCGGCGAGTGGGCAAGTGAGCGGTGGGTTGTGGGGCTGCCCCGGCCATGCTGCTTTACGGACGGGGCAGCCCCACGAGCTGGTGAGTGAGCGGCCGTAAAGAGGCACGGACGGGGTGCCAGGCAGCGGTGGAGTGGCGGGAGGGGCCGGAGAGTGTCACCCTCTTCCCCTGTAACCCGGGGCACCCCGCCCTCTGCACCCCTCCCTACCTACGCCACTGAGACTAAGCCACTTCTGGTGAAACAGAGCAGCGCACGGAAACAACGTTTACCTTCCCGCCGGAGCGGTACCTATTTATCTACTTGCACTTTGACGTGCTTTCGAACTGCTAGGTGGGCAGGAGCAGGGACTGAGCAATGGGAGCTCACCCCGTCACGGGGATTCGAACCGCCGACCTTCGGATTGGCAAGCCCTAGTCTCTGTGGTTTAGACCACAGCGCCACCCGCGTCCCATAAGTATATTAATAGTGAAATACAATTACGAAGAAGTATATTTTGGGGGCCCGCCAAAAGAGTGGGGCCCTAAGCTATAGCTTGTTCCACTGCTTTGAAATGATTCGCACCTTGACGTGACTTCTGTGTCTGGAAACCTTTTCTGCAAAAGGTGATTTTTGTCCGCCTTGACGAAACCGCAACAGCACTCCGTCCTTACACAGAGCAAGCGAGATGAACAGGAAGGGAAAGGGCCTGGTGCCAGGGTGACGACGGGCCGTTCTGCCCTGGGATGACTCACCGGCGGAGGAGGCGGTTCTGCTGGCTTGGAGAGAGGCCTGGGCACCTGTTTCCTGCGGCCGCCGGCCTCAAGGAAGGAGCTCGAGGCGTGTGTGCTTGTGTGTGTTTGGGCAAGGTCTCGTTCCCCCCCCCCCGCCCGCCCGACTTGCCTCAAATGTCCAGAGGAACTGGGCTCCAGCCAGGCTGAACTAGGAAGGACGCCAACTGACCTCCTGGTACAGCGGCCGCTAAAAATGTACCAGTGTGCTAGGTGCTGTACAGAACGTGACGCATGGATAGGGTTGCTGGGTCATGAGGTTTCAGGGGCCCAGTGCCGAGACCTGGGGGCTGCCAGGATGCTCTCAGCGGCTCCCGGCTGGTTGCCCAGGAAAGTATAAAGACAAGTGAAGAAGAAGAGTTTGGATTTGATATCCTGCTTTATCGCTACCCGAAGGAGTCTCCAAGCGGCTCACATTCTCCTTTCCCTTCCTCCCCCACAACAAACACTCTGTGAGGTGAGTGGGGCTGAGAGACTTCAGAGAAGTGTGACTAGCCCAAGGTCACCCAGCAGCTGCATGTGGAGGAGCGGGGAAGCGAACCCGGTTCACCGGATTACGAGTCCACCGCTCTTAACCACTGCACCACACTGGCTCTCCGAAGGTTTCTTACGCTGAGGCCTAGGAAGGCGCTCAGGCAGCCGGAGCAGCAAATACATCGTGCACCTGGGGGCGGGTCGTCGCTACGTAGCGCATGTCAACGGTGCCCCCCCCTACCTCCCAAACCTACAGCGAACCTGGGGAAAGGGGGAGAGCTTTGCTGTTTTGCCGGTGGCCCCGATGGGCCGTCATGGCCGTCACTCGCTGTAGGCTTGGGAGTCGAGGGTGTGTGCACCGAGTGTCACCCCCCCCCAGGGTGGAACATGGAGCAGACCGCCCCCAACGCACCCCCTTTGCTCCGCCCCTGTTCTTATGGTCCTTTTTTATTCAATATTGACAGAAAGAGGGTATAGGACCCAGCCTCTTGGATAATGGCGTTGTCCTGAGTGAATCTCTGCCACGACCACCCACTCCTTCATTCATCAGTTCTACGGGTGCGGCTATGTGCCCTCTGTCTTTGTGCTCTTTGCTCCTGGTTTCATATATATATATATATATATGATTGAAGTTTTACAGTCACATACCCAACACACAACATAAAAACAAGATTCCGATGAATCCCTTGGGCTTCCCTCCTCCCCTTTGTGCTCTCCTGCTTTCAAGGCTCGGGTTCCGGTCCTGCCTCCTCCGTTCCCGAACTTTCCCCCTCATCTGCCTCTGAGATATGACCTCCCTCAAACCACTTTTGTGATTCTATACTGTCTTCTCCCTGGTGAGAGGGGTCAGGATGGGGAGAAGGCCAGGTGGTACCCGGTGCGGAAAATTTCTTGTCAACCCCCCATTGATCCCCCCCCCGCAAAAATGGTTTTACATTATTTCATATTTTCTTACAAAGGAATAATAACAAGTAATAATAATAATAAACTTTTATTTATATCCCGCCCTCCCCGGCTGAAGTCGGGCTCAGGGTGGCTAACATCAGATACATAACATTGGTATAAAATCAAACAATAATTAAATTACCTCCTAAAAACATCTCAAAATCAAATTAAAGTCTAATTAGATGGCTTTCCATGGGGTTGGGAACCGTAAGTGCTGAAACAGGTTTTCCACACCCATCAGCCGATCACCCATTCCCACCACCCTTCTGAGTAATACCCCTCCCCACTCCCTCACTATATTTAAGGGTCTGGTGACTTCTGTTTCAGTGTATCTGAAGAAGTGTGCATGCACACGAAAGCTCATACCAAGAACAAACTTAGTTGGTCTCTAAGGTGCTACTGGAAGGAATTTTTATTTTATTTTATTTTGTTTAGATGAAAGGTTTCGTGGCAAGGAAAAGGTGGGCTGGGGGAAAACCGCACCTGTTGGATTTCTGGCTGACACGCAACGAAGGCGTCCTAAAGTTACAGGCGCCTCCTTGCACCTTAACCAAAGTTGCAGCCTTTGAAATATGTAAACCCTCCATCCATCCTGTTAAATGGAAACAAGTTTCCTTCCAGCATCTCGTAGTGTTATGCCTCCCTCTGTTGGTCAGGACTGACGTTGCCAGGATTTGGAAATAGAGCTATGAGACAGGACCCACACGCCCCACTGGCAGCTGCTCTTTGGGTCAAGAGTTGTGGGAGAAAAGACTCTGCCCACCATTCCTCTAAGTCTGTGCTGAGCTTCCACTTGCTTTTCCTCCGGCTTCCTCTACCTGCGTAGGGTTCTGGTCGCCTCTCCCCAAAAAGGATATTTTAGAGTTGGGGAAAAAAAGATTCAGAAAAGGGGAAGCCAAAACGATCGAAAGGGATGGAGCCAGGGGTGTAGCAAGGGGGGGGGCGTAGGGGACGGTCTGCCCCATGTTCCATAATGGAGGGGGTGACAAATGATCAAGGAACAATTACTGCCCTACTAGGGCGGTTCATAAAAAAACTTTTTTTAAAAAAATGCCTGCTCCAAAGGTCTTATCTTACTATACTAGGGATTATATAGCTATATATGAAATTTCATGCATATCGGTTAATATCTTGACCCTCCTCCACCAAAATAGCTGTTCACTTGGCTGTTTTCCTATGTCGTGAAGGCTGAAATTTCAGTTCAGTGGAGCACTTACTGTTCCCAACCCTAACCCTGTGGAAAGCCATCTAATTAGACTTTAATTTGATTTTGAGATGTTTTTAGGAGGTAATTTAATTATTGTTTGATTTTATACCAATGTTATGTATCTGATGTTAGCCACCCTGAGCCCGACTTTGGCCGGGGAGGGTGGGATATAAATAAAAGTTTTTTTATTATTACTTGTTATTATTCCTTTGTAAGAAAATATGAAATAACGTAAAACCATTTTTGCAGGGGGGGGGGAACAATGGGGGGGTTGACAAGAAATTTTCTGCACTGGGTACCACCTGACCTTCCCATGCCTCTGGATGGAGCTCTTGTTTTCTGTGTTCTTCTCCTTCCGCTATTGCAAATTAGATAAAGAACGCCTTGTTCTGCACGAGGTTTGGCGTTAGGGTTTATCTCAACTTTGCAACACCAGGGTGCTGCTGCCTCTGCCCAGGACTAACATTGTACCCACATTATCCTCCTGCCTCCCGTTTGCAGCCAGGACTTTGCAACACCAGGGTGCTGCTGCCTCTGCCCAGGACTAACATTGTACCCACATTATCCTCCTGCCTCCCGTTTGCAGCCAGGACTTTAGGCAGAAGAAACGAAGAGCAGACTTTAATGCAAAAGGGGAGGGATTGGGGGGGGGGCAGTGGCGAAGAAGAAGATTTTTTAAAATGGTCCGAATCTCCCTTTTAAAACTTTTGGGCATCTTCCCTTTAGCTGATTCATGGAATCATAGAATGGTAGAGTTGGAAGGGACCCATCCAGGGGTGTAGCAAGGGGGGCAGGGGGGGGCAGCCACCGGGAAGCACCCTGCTGGGGTGACACTTCGGGCGGTGGCCCCGCCCCCTAGGCCTTTAAATTTTTATTTTTTTAGGCTATTTTCGGCACTGCCGGGGTGGAGCCGCAATGCATTCCGCGCAATGCAGGAATTTCAGCTAAATAAACCCCGATAAACGGCCACAGAACCTCTGCTTACAAACCTCAAAGGAAGGAGAGTCCACAACCTCCTGAGGGAGACCGCTCCACTGTTAAACATCCCTTACCCTCAGAAAATTGAATTATCTACAGCCTCCTTGAGCGGGTGGGATGTTTCAAACCCTGCTTTCTGCCAAAGTGAGATAGCAGACGGCCTTCTCGGTGGTGGTGCCCGCCCTGTGGAACGCCCTCCCAACAGATGTCAAGGAAATAAACAACTATCTGACTTTTAGAAGACATCTGAAGGCAGCCCTGTTTAGGGAAGCTTTTAATGTTTGATGATTATTGTGTTTTAACATTTTGTTGGAAGTCGCCCAGAGTGGCTGGGGAAACCCAACCAGATGGGCGGGGTATAAATAATAAATTATTATTATTATTATTATTATTATTATTATTATTATTATTATTATTATCATCATCATTATTATTATTATCATTATCGAGGTCCGTTGTTTTTGTTTGTCGTTATTTAACGTATTATTGTGTTTTTATATTGTAAACCGCCCTGTGATCCTTGGATCTGTGCTCTAGGGCAGCCTAGAAATTTAATAATAATAATAATAATAATAATAATAATAATAATAATAATAGGATCTGGAAACCAAGCCTTAGGCCTGGAAAAGAGGAGACTGAGAGATCTGACAACCGTCTTCAGATATCTGAAGGGCTGACTCATAGAAGACGGAGCATGCCTCTTTTCTCCTGTTGTGGAGAGTAGGACTCGAACCAATGGCTTCAAGTTTCAAGAAAAGAGATTCCGGCTAAATATATGCGGAAACGGTGAGAGCTGTTCAACAGTGGAACCGTGGACTCCCTTGGAAAGTGGCTGGCTCTCTTTCGTTTGATATTTCTAAACAGTTGAATGGTTGACTACATGAGACTTGGAGGTAGAAGGGGGTTGGACTAGATGGGCCTTGGAGCAAGGGCATAGCAAGGTAAATTGGTACCCGGGGGCAAATTTTTCTTTGTCAACCCCCCAAGAGACATAGGAAGGTCAGGTGGTACCCGGTGTGGAAAATTTCTTGTCAACCCCCCCATTGATTCCCCCCCGCAAAAATGGTTTTACGTTATTTCATATTTTCTTACAAAGGAATAATAACAAGTAATAATAATAATAATAAACTTTTATTTATATCCCGCCCTCCCCGGCCAAAGTCGGGCTCAGGGTGGCTAACATCAGATACATAACATTGGTATAAAATCAAACAATAATTAAATTACCTCCTAAAAACATCTCAAAATCAAATTAAAGTCTAATTAGATGGCTTTCCACAGGGTTAGGGTTGGGAACAGTAAGTGCTCCACTGAACTGAAATTTCAGCCTTCACGACATAGGAAAACAGCCAAGTGAACAGCTATTTTGGTGGAGGAGGGTCAAGATATTAACCGATATGCATGAAATTTCATATATAGCTATATAATCCCTAGTATAGTAAGATAAGACCTTCGGAGCAGGCATTAAAAAAAAAAAATTCAATATTTTTTTCAAAATCCCCCAAAATTGTTCCTTGATAATTTGTCACCCCCTCCATTATGGAACCCGGGGTGGCCCCCCCCCCGCCCCCCTTGCTACGCCCCTGCCTTGGAGACCCCTTTTCAATTCCATTCCTTTTCATTTATTGCCTTAGCGCCCCCCCCCCTTGCTTTGGACAGTACTTATCTTTGTTTTCTACAAAGCCATTCCAGCAACTTGATTTTGTTTATCCTTTTCTTCAGTGTTTTGTTGTATTGCATTACGATCTCCTGGTGCTGTTGCCCTCCTGAAGTTTTAATAATGAAAATAATAATATCCCCCAAACCAGCAACAAATCGGACATTCTCCAATTCTGCGGTGACTTTCAGCTGCTTGGCTTTGGAGTTAGGAGACCCGGCTGGAGCGGCGAATGATCTCTCCTGGGCAGCGGCTGTTTAAGCCACAGGGAGCCTGGTGCCCTGGGTCTGTATTTGGTGCAAGAGTTGGGAAGGGACCCCAGGGGGTCATCTAGTCTAACCCCCTGCAATGCAGGAAGGATTACAGAGCCAGGGTCACTGGGATGGCGCGGCAAGTCAGGGGTGAGCCATAAATAACACTGATGGCTTCTTGCATGCCTGAAAAAACAAGACAGCGCAGATTATCAAAACATCAAATTCAGAAGAATGCTAAATTGCTGTAGTCGGGAGGAGGGGAGAGAAATACATCAGCAGCGTTCTGCCTGCAGGCTTACAAGCTAAATAAACGGGCCCTGGATGAAGAGGGAGAATTGGGGGCACCAGAGAGGAGACAAACTGGATCAAAATACAGTGGTACCTTGGCTCTGAAACGCCTTGGTACTCAAACCACTTGGAACCCAAACACTGCAAACCCGGAAGTAAGTGTTCCGGTTTGCGAACTTTTTCCGGAAGCCGAATGTGTTCCGTTTTGAGTGCCACACTTCCGTTTTGAGAGTTACGCTGAGGCCTGTCTGTTTTTGAAATTTATTTTGTGTTTCTTTTTGTGGCTCTTATTGTGTTTGTGTGTGTGACAGTGTGGAACCCAGTTCAGCTACTGATTGGTTGATTGATTGATTGATTGTGTGACCGCAGTACATTGTTCGATGCTTTCAGTTTATGGATCAAGGGTCTCACCAGACAGTAAAATTCATGTTAAATTGCTGTGGTTTTTTTTTTAAGGGGTTGTTTTTCAAAGTCTGGAACGGATTAAAACAAAATAAAAATTTCTTTCCAGTAGCACCTTAGAGACCAACTAAGTTTGTTCTTGGTATGAGCTTTCGTGTGCATGCACACTTCTTCAGATACACTGAAACAGAAGTCACCAGATCCTTAAATATAGTGAGGGAGTGGGGAGGGGTATTACTCAGAGGGTGGTGGGAATGGGTGGTCAGCTGATAGGTGTGGAAAAACTGGAACGGATTAATCTGCTTTGCATTACTTTCTATGGGAAAGAGCACCTTGGTTTTGGAACACTTTGGTTTTGGAACAGACTTCCAGAATGGATGAAGTTTGAGAACCAAGGTACCGCTGTATCGCCATTAGCAGAAACATAAGAAGCTGTCTTATGTAGGAAGATTCAGGAAAGACGAAAGAAAAGTTCTTTTTCACGCGATGCAGAATGTGAACTATGGAACTCCCTGCCACAGGAGGCCGTGATGGTCACAACACCAGACCCCATAAACACAGCAACCACCCCAACTAAAGAACTAAAGCAACGGGCTTGCTAGAAAAACGAACCAATAAACTGAAAACTGACACGGGGACAAATAGAAGAGGACATCTTCATACCCAGTATCACATACACGGCCCAAGAAGACAACAAGAATCCACCATATGACTCAATCCAGCTTACCTGACCCACCTCACAAATGCAAACAAGCTCCACCTCTGCTTCCCCAACACTAAGGTCTCACAACAAATGCAACTGATTTGTAAGGAAGACTGTACAACCTGAAAAGAGAGAGAGACAAGGCAGGTACTCTTGTAAACCAAGAAAATCTTTAATAAAAAGAACATTAAAAACAAAACAAAAATAAAAGAGGATTAGACAAATTCACGGAGGAGGAGAGGGATATCGGTGGTGGCTATGCTCGGCTTCCACGGGGCAGTGATGTTTTCTGAATGTCAGTTGCTGGAAACCACAGGAGGGGAAAGTGGCAATTGAGTTCGAATCCTGATTGCGGGGTTTCCCACAAGCATAGGCCTGACCCAACAGACTCTCTTATTAATTTTGCCTTTTAACGCCTTGGAACCTTAGGGTGAAAGGCGGGTTAATAATAATAATAATAATAATAATAATAATAATAATAATAGCTGCATCACTCTCCTATGCAGCACAAGAATGCAGAATCACAGAATTTTATGAGTTTGATTGAAAGAACCACGAGGGTCATCTAGTCCAACCCTCTGCAATGCAGAAATCTACCCAAGAGGCCTGATCCAGGCAGTGCTGCTTTCTAGCGCAGCATCCCCTTTCCGACGTGGGCATCCGGAATGGGCATCCCGCAGCAGCACTCCCTCGGAAACTGGCCTTCCGGGGTAGACTGCGCCTGGCCTTGGAGGCTCGCCCTCCCGGCCGCCGCCACAGGTTTAGATCCCGCCTCAAGCCGAGGATCGCTCTGCGCCTTGCTCCGCGCGGGATTGCACCCGAACCGATGCGCGCCCCGCAGATGCTTAGTCAGCCGGCGGCGGGATCAACCTGCCCTCCGCCGTCGCCACTGCGCCTGCGCGCCCTCACCCCCACCCCCCAACCAACACCTCCATAGCGAAGCCCTTTCGGAGCGGGAGGAGAGAGGCGGGGGGCGTGGTTTACCGACCCGGGCCCCGCCCCTTTCGAATCCTGCAACATTGTAGCCGCTCACGCGGAGGCTCCTGCGTGCGCGTCTCTCCCGGCTCCCCCCAACCCCGGTAGGAAAGAAACGGCGGTGGGGGAGGAAAATGGGGGTGTTCCCTAGGAGGGGGGGGAGCCCCCAAAAGAATATCATCCAATGTTTCATTTATTTAATTTAAATTGGGCGGCGGGGGGAGGGGGGGACACCCTCAGGTGGCCATATATGAATCGGGATTGGGGGGGCATTCCAGCAGTTGTTTGCGGGGTGATCAGGAATTCTTCAGGGGGGAAGGGAAGTCCCAGGAGGCCTGTAAGTCCCCCCCCCTCAAAAAAAAAAACCCTGGGTGTTCTTATGCGATTTCACGTAATTTTTTTTCTATATGCTCCCCCCCCCCGAAAACGTTTATTTAGAGGTCATGCTTTTCTGCAAGGCAGCATGGCTCTCCAAGTCCCCCCCCCCCTTACCGTTAGCGGAGACACTATTGGGAATTAAGACCCCTATTATTATCCTTATTATTATTAATCTTGCACTAATTTATCAGCTCTCTCTCACACTCTGTGTGTCTTTTTGCAAATATGTTTCTGTGGTTTCCCCATCTCTCTTCCCCCATCACTTCCTCTGATCTCTCTTTACCTTGAAGGCTCTTTCTAAAAGCCCCCCCCCCTCCCCAGATCCCTGGCACCTCCCTCTATGATCCAGGGTGCCCCTCCATGGCCCACCTGTTTGAAGAAAGCCGAAAAGAGGTTTCCTGGGAGCTGACTGAGGGGTGAGTAGCTCCCAGGGGGAATGCAGGAAAGCGATGGCATGGAGGAAATCGGTTTGGGGGCATTTCCACTTTCTCATTCCATTGGCAGGTGGATCTGCAGAACCCCACGGGGTTTGCAGGGGAAATGAGGAGGAGGAGAGAAACTCAACAGTGTTAGGGCCTCAGTTCCGTCTGGAATTCTGTTGGTGGGTGGCAGCAGACTCTGCACGTGCTCAGAGGTACCCTTGTTTTTGCATATTTATTTATTTAGTGGCAGGCACGGTTTTCGCTGCTCTCCGTTTGATCCTCACAACAACCCTGTGAGGTAGGTTGGGCCGAGAGGCAGTGGCTTGCCCAAGATCATCCTCGGGGAGGATTTGAATTCTGGCCTTCCTGGTCCTGGTCTGACAAACTAAACCCAGATGGGATTACCTAAGAGGCATGGCGGCATGGTCTCAGTGGATCAAGTTAATCAGCTTTGTTCAGTTAAACTAAATAGCTCCAACAGGACTGGAATAGATATGCAATTAATTGTGTGCTGTTTTGGATTTTATTGTACTGTTATCTTCCTTAGTGGGTCAAGCAAGCCACTGTTCTGAATAATGCTTTTTTGTAGGGTAGGGGGCACTGAGGATGAATTTATGGAACCAAGGGGGCGGTGGCCCCAAAAAGTTTGGTAACCACTGCTCCAACCACTGCACCACATTGCCTCTCTTGCATGTGGGAATCTAGAGACCAGGTGCTTCCCAATCCTTCTGTTGATGCTGGGGGGGGGGGAAGAGAAAATAATTGAATCTCGTGCCAGGAAAAAGTTGGATGGATGTTATTAGAAGAAGCTGTTTGAGTAATAATTAGGAAATCTAAGCTTCGGTCATATCTAGGGTTTTCTTTCCCCCGGACCTTCTCTCTTGCTCCCCAAGCAGGATCCATGCTGGGCCCGGTCGTGGTTCACCCCGAAGCCCCGGACGGAGGCTGGGGGTGGATTATCGTCCTCTCGGCCTTCCTCCAATCCGCGCTCGTCTTTGGTGTGATCCGTTCCTTCGGGGTCTTCTTTGTGGAGTTTGTGACATACTTTGACGAGCTGTCCGGACGGATCTCCTGGATCACCTCGATTGGGATCGCGGTGCAACAGTTTGCGAGTGAGTGGAGTGGCGGTGTGTGTGTGTGTGTGTGGGGGACACACACTATGTGCTGCCTGCCTGTGCTCGGTGGTGCAAAATCATTGCCCCACATGCGCTGGGAAACTGCCTTCCGCATCCTTCCTCGCCATTGGCCGTGGTGCTGTGATGTCATGGAAGCGCTCGCAAACATTCTGCAGCTCAGGGAGGATGGGCATGGAGACAAAACGTTGTCCAAGGATGGGGTGACCTTCTCTGGAAGAACTGAAAGATCAAAAACTGGTCTTAATATATTTATTATAAATAAATATTGTAATAATTAATACAGGGTGCTATGGGGGGGCCTGCTCCATATTTCCGTATTGCAATGGGGTTGGACCAGATGACCCTTTGGGTCCCATGCCTTCCAACCCTGCAATTCTATGATTCTAATAGCCCATAGCAGTGCCTGGTGTGAATTCCTGTTCAGAACTGGGGAAGGGTGATTCTGTTCCTTGCAGCAGCAATGCAGTGACCGGCATCCCTTTCTCCTCCTTGGCAGGTCCGGTGGGCAGCGCTTTGAGCTCTCGCTATGGCGCCCGCCCTGTTGTCATGGCCGGCGGTTTTTTCTCAGGCCTGGGGTTCCTGCTGGCCTCGTTTGCCACCTGCCTGGCTCACCTGTACCTCTGCATCGGACTCCTCTCAGGTGGGTTGAAACTGTGTGACCTGCGTTGCTGTCGTTTGCAAGAAACCAATCTTTCAGTGTGTGAACTTTGGAACTCCCTGCCTATTGACATCAGGCAAGGTCCCTTCAAAGTCCTCTCTTTGGCACCTGCTAAAAACACCTCCAGTGGAGCAATGGGTCATTGTCTCTGGCTGTTAACCTTGAGCCCACCCAAGGACGGCTGGGGGCAGGATTCCTGCATTGCGGGGGGTTGGACTAGATGACCCTCAGGGGTCCCTTCCAACTCTACATTTCTATGAGTCTTGCTTAGGCAAGGCCCGTCCCCGATGCTTACAAAGCTGATGCAATTTTTAATCTGTTTTTAGCCTTTTTATAACTTTTTTCAAAAGTCATGAATTTTTCCTATTGGTAAATTTATTATTTTATCATTTTTGTAAACCACCTTGGGGTCTTTAAAAACAACAACAACGATAAAACAGCATATAAATGTTACGAAATAGCAAATAATCACCGTACAAATCTGCTTGCCCCCCAAACTCTTGTGGCGTTTTACCCTGATGTGTTAGTTTTCCATCTTTTTGCTTGACGGGCATAATTATAATTATTTGCTTCCAAGATCTCAATATATTTATTTGGCGCTCTTTATTTTTTTAGCAAAGGCTGAGGCGGCAGAGAGATGAGGGGAGGAGAGCGTTGGTGAGAGAGAGCCAGTCTTTGAAGAAAATGGCAGCCATTTTTTAAAGGCAGCCTCCTCCAAGCCAGTGGTTTTGGACTACAACAGATCCCCTCCAGATGTTTTTGGTCCAAAATGTTTCGGTCCGAAACATCTGGAAGGCACCAGCACTGAGAAGGAGAAGCCATATATCCAAGGAATATCTTGGATATCTGAGGAAGAAGCAAAGTCAGGCTCTAGTTCAAGATGGCTGCCGTCCCCCCGAGGAACTCTCCCTGAGAAGATAGCCATGATACACAATGGGTTGTTTCTTCATTTTAGATTTTTGTGTTGGTTTTGCAAACTTCAGCAAACGTGGACATTGTTTGAGTTGAAATTCCTGTGGGTGCCTAACTGAGGGAAGGGTTAGGCCTCATTTTTCCCCTCATGGAAGGCCGCCATCTTGAAAAAGCCATCTGCCTATGGCCGCCATCTTGAAAAAGCCTATGGCGACGGCTGGGTGCGAGGATGGAGAAGGAGCTCCCAGCTTATGGCTGCCTCACTGGGGAATCTGGTGGGGCACCATGACAACAGGATGCTGAGCTAGACAGGCGCCATTTTGGCTTGATCCCGGCAGCCATTTTTGGCCTGATCCTTGCGTTCTTTGGGGGATGCCAGTGCCTCCCCTTCTGTGTTTTGTTCTGGTCGCCTCGCCTCAGAAAGGGTATCGAGTCGAGTTAGGGAAAGGAAGTTTCCAGAAATGGGCCGCCGAAATGGATCAAGGGGACGTCCCCCCCTACGGAAAAAAAGGCTGCGGTGTTTGCGCCTTTTCAGCAAGGGCAAAAGGAAAGCGAGAGGCAACGCAACAGAAGTTTATAAAAAGGATGGAGATTGCAGCTAGAGAAAAGCATTTTCCCCAGCAGGCTCTTTATTGATTTGATTTGTATACTGCGCTTCATCTGTAGATCTCAGGGCAGTTCAATAAAACATAAAAACACAAAATGCATGATAAAAACAAGAACAGGAAACACTAGCAAATAAACCTCCTACAAACACGTTTGAAAAAGGGTATAAGATATTAACCAGCCCAAAGCCTCGTTGAAGAGGAAATGTTTTTGCATGGAGCCAAAGGTCTATAATGAAGGCGCCAGACGAGCCTCCCTGGGAAGAGCATCGCACATTCGGGGAGCCACCACCAAAAAGGCCTGTTCTTGTGTTGCCACCCTCCTGTGAAAGAGGCACACAAAGATGGGCCTTGGGTGCAGATCGCAGGGTCCGGGCCGGTTCATAGGTCCTTGAGGTATTGGGGTAGTTCCCTTTGGGGGGGGAGCATGAGGCTCTTCATCTCAGGGCCGCGGGTTCGAATCCCACGCTGGGCGGAACGATTCCCTATGGAGGTTGCGCTAGATGACCCTCGGGGGTCCCTTCCAACTCTGCGGTTCCGTTTATGGCCAAAACCAGCACTTTGGGACGTTCTCGTTCTCTCGGCAGGTTTCGGCTGGGCCCTGGTCTTCACGCCCTCCCTGGCGTCGGTCGCCCGGTACTTCAAGCGCCGCAGGACGCTGGCCACGAGCCTGGCCTTGACGGGCGTGGGCCTCTCGTCCTTCGCCTTCTCGCCGCTCTTCCAGCTCCTGGTGGACACCTACGCCTGGCGAGGAGCCCTCCTCATCGTGGCGGGCATGTCCTTCAACCTGGTGGTCTGCGGGGCCCTCATCCGCCCCATCACCCTCAAGGAGGATCTTCCGGGTCCGGTGGGCCGCGGCGCGAGAGGGACGTGCTGGGCGCGCTTCTCCTCCCTCTTCGGCCTCCACCTCCTGGGCCACTTCGCCTTCATGAGGTTCGTCCTTGCCGTCACCCTGGTCAACACGGGCTACTTCGTCCCCTACGTCCACCTCGTGGCCCGCGCCAGGGAGCTGGGCTTCGACGAGTACCAGGCGGCCTTCCTCATGTCGCTGGCGGCCGCGGCCGACCTGTGCGGCCGCCTCTTCTCCGGCTGGCTGGCCAACTGCCGCGGCTGCTGCCTCGCCCGCATCCTGGTGGCCTGGACCTTCCTGACCGGCGGGGCCTTGGTGGCCGTCCCGTGGGGCCGCGACTACCCGCTGCTGGTGGCCATTAGCCTCTGCTACGGGTTCTGCTCGGGGGCCCTGACGCCCATCGTCTTCTCCATCATCCCCGAGATCGTGGGCATCGCCAACATCTTCAGCTCCATGGGGCTGCTGCAGATGATCGAGAGCATCGGGGGGCTGCTGGGGGCGCCCCTTTCGGGTAGGTGGTGCCATTTGTCACATTTATTTACCTGTGGCGTTTATTTCCCAGCTTCTCCTCTCCCAAGGAGCTCAAGGGGGCGGTTTGTCGCCGCAACAACAACCCTGCGAGGTAGGTCAGGCTAAGAGAAGGCAGCGACTGGCGCCCAAGGTCTCCCAGTGAGCTTCATGGCCGAGTGGGGATTTGAATGCTGGCCTCTCCCAGGTCCTATTCTGACACTCGCAACCATTGCACATGGCTCTGATCCTGGCCTGCATTTCCCTCCCGTATTAACTGTTCCGGCGCATAAACGAGCCTTTTAGCTCCTCACATATATTTGGTTCCAGGCCGGGACTTGATAAAAGCAGGTTTGCAGCTTCCGGAATTGGAACTGGGTTAAGGGGTGTGGCTGAACATGTTCCAGATAAATTTCTGTCTCCTTAGGGGGGGCGAAACGGGTTTCCTACGCAGTTGCGTTTGGTTCCCAGCTCAAGGAGCGAGATTAGGAACACAGGGAATGGCCCTCTGTCAGGGGGTCCGTTTACCTCAGTGCGGCATGCGCCAGCGGGTAGCCAACACGGTTCCCTCCAGGGGCCGTCGTACTGCAACTCCCATCATCCACGAGAAATCAGCTGAGCTGACTCAGGATGATGGGAGTTGTAGTCCAACAACGTCTAGGTGGGGGGCATCGGGACTGAAGAACTTTGCAATAGAGCCGCCTTTCCCAAACTTGAGTCCCCAGACGTCATTGGACTACAACTCCCATCTTCCTTGACCACTGACCCTTCTGGCAGGGGCTGATGAGAGTTGTAGTCCAACAAAATCTGGAGGGCTCCATGACTAGCAGCAGTTCACCAGGAGTCTCTCCAAAGCCTACCTTGATATGGCATTGGGGACTGAACCTGGGAATATCTGCCTCTAAACTACCTCTAAACAGCCATTTCTGGACAAGGAAGCCAAGCACATAATCTCCCTACCACAGCTAGGTCCACACCTTCTAGAGCATAGCTGCATCAGAAGTGACAGCACTGCCAGTTATTATGTTCTAGGTGTGTCTTGAGGCTTATGTTCTAGACCACCCTTCCCCAATCTCATACCTTTCAGGTGTTTGGGACCTCATCTCTTCCCATCTGTGACCACTGGCTGGGGTTGGCAGGAACTATAGTGCAAAACATCTGGAGGGCACTAGGTTGGCACAGACTGTTCTAGGTTGTTCCAGGTCACTCTTCCTTTCTCTTCCAGGTTGGCTGAGGGATGCAACGGGTGACTATGTTGCTTCTTTCTTAGCGGCCGGGTCGTTCATGTTCGCCGGAAGCCTCGTCCTGATGACTCTGCCCAACTTCTCCAGCTGCCTTGCCCCTCCGTCTGTGCCAGAACCCAGTGCCAAAATGGAGGCTGGCGAGGGCACTCTCTTGGCATCGGCAACTGCTCCTGTGGGGGTCCTCTCTCCCCACGACTGCCACCCTTACAAGGTCATGCCTGAGACAGAGGAGCCGCTGACCAAGAGCTGATCACCCAAGGCCAGCCTTTCCCAACCAGATGTTGCTAGACTACAACGCCCATCATCCTTGGCTGTTGGCTAAGCTGGCTGTGGATGGTGGGAGTTGTCATCCAACATCTGGGGGGGGCAAAGGTTAAAGAACAGGAATTTTGGAACCTGAGGCCCTCCATACGTTGCTAGACTACAGCTCCCATCATCCCTGGCTGTTAACCGTGGGTGATGGGAGTTGTAGTCCAACAAACATTGGCTACTCCAGTACTAGAGAGAATAATCTTGTTGGGACCAGCGTGGGGTGGGAATGTTTGGGTGGCATCCACACACCGTGCACTTAAAGCACAGGGCCTCCCCCACAAAAATAATAATCCTGGGAGCTGTAGTTTGTTAAGGGTGCTGGGAACTGTAGTTTTGTGCGGTGTGCAGGTGCGCCCTTGAAGAGGAGCGGGTTTTCTTGTTGTGGAAGCTGGTATTTCCCTTGCCTGTGCCTTAACTAATGCACCACCGTTCCTCTGAGCCGCCCGCAAAGGTTCGACCAGGTGCATGAAAACAGACGCACTCCGGCAACATGGAGGCGAACTTTGGACCGCCGATTTCCCCGGAGGAATGCCTGCTGTAAACTTTTACGAGGCTCCTCATTGATGCCCATGCAAGTGACTCGGCACCCCCCCCCCCAGAAAAGACCCTTGTAGCATTTGGACATTATAGGACGCTCGTAGTGGAGCGACTTCAGCATCCCATAACCCGCTCAATCCGCAGACCTCTGAAATAGTCAACGCCGACCCCTTAATTCCTTCTGTTTGGCTAGCACAGCCGCCATCTCTTGTAGCATCTGCCCCTCTCCGTTCACACAATCGTGGGACCAATTTTGCAACTTTCCGCAAGGGAGGAAGGGTCAGAGCGTCCACCGTAAACTCTGAAATGTGGCTCTTTCCCCCACCCCGTTAAATTTAGGATTAAAAACGTGACGTTTTGACGGAACTGTTTTCTGCAGTCTGCGGCCGTATTTATTCTTAATTTATTAATTTGATAATTCCGGCCGTTTGTGAAAATAAAATTGCAAAAGATCCACGGCGAAAATGGCTTGAGCTGTTCATCTGATCACCTCTTGCGCCGAGTGGGTGGCTAATCTTTTTTTGGGGGGCTTTCCAGATGTTCTCAAACTCTCATCTGTGGCCACATGCTGGCTGGGTTTGGTTGGGGGGTCAGGGTCCAACATCTGGAGGGGCTGCAAGTTAGCCACCCGCTGTTACAAGTGTTTGCGGGGAGTGTGGTTAGTGAATCACCCTTGAACCATTTCACTTTGTTTGGGAAACATAGTTCGGGAAATGAAGCATTTTGGTACAGAACCTGGCACTTTCCGATGGTTGCAAACCACAAATCCCATTAGCCCTCGCCCGTTGCAGCTGTCCAAAACATCAGGTTGGCAAAGAGTGCCCTAAATACATTATTTTATTGTATTTATTTATTAAAAAATATATAGGCCACTATTTCATTTAAAAATAACAAAGCGGTTTACAACAGAAATGTATTGCAAGGGGTTGGGTCCCCTCCCAACACCACAATTCTAGGAAAACCATACAGTAAAGACACACATTATGTATAAAGTAAAAAAACAGGCACCAGTTAACCCTTTTGGAAAGTATTCTTCATTGCCTGCATAGGCCTGGTCAAGTTTTCAGCAGGCATTTAAAAGCTGAAGCAGTGCTGCTTGAATCTAGTGGCAGAGAGTTCCACAGGACCCAAAGTCTCCATTCAGTTCTCAAAGGAGCGTCGCCAACTCTGTTTCTGAATATGTAGAGTTGGAAGAGTCTCAAAGGGTCCCCCAGCCCAATCCCAGCAATGGAAGAGTTTGGAAGAGTTTGGATTTGATATCCCGCTTTATCACTACCCGAAGGAGTCTCAAAGCGGCTAAGGGAGTCTGGCTCTCGGGCAGGGGAGCCCTTGGCCTTTCAGTTGTTGTTGATGCTGCCACCATCTCTGCCCATTGGCCAGGCTCCCTGGGAAACATGGGATATGTAGTCTGTCAATTCTGGGATGGTGGCAGGTTCCCTACCTCTGCTCTAGAGAGCTGGAAGAGGGAAGGCAGGGATGATCTCAGGCAAGTTCGGCAGGCAGCCGACCTCGAAGCCACCGAGTGGACTTTGAGGCCTTCGGGTGTGTTGGGCCCCTTGCCATGGGCCAGAATCTCACCCTTTGGAACTTGTTTCCCCCCCTCTGCAATAAAATCATTATCCTTTAAGCCAGAAAGTTTGCAGTCGGTGCGGGGAGAGGAATTGGGCTGGCTCAACACTTTCACCCATAAATTTCCCGGTCCTAAATTTGCATGGAAAATCCTGAGAGGAAAAAGTGAAAGGAAACCAAAAAAAATTAAGGCAGTTATTTACTTATTTATTGCATTTCTATCCCACCTTTTGTCTATAAGGAGCTCAAAGTGTCACGTACATGGTTCTCCCCACCCCCCCTCATTTATTCCCCACAACGACCCTGCGAGGCAGGCCAGGCTGAGAGCCTAAGAGCACCCAGGGAGCTTCGTGGGGAATTTAAACTCTGGTCTCTCCCAGGTTCCACTCTAACCACTGCACCACACTGACTACAGGTAGGCATGGAATGAGCCCAATGGGACTCACAGAATGGTGCAGATGGAAGGGACCCCCAAGGGTCATCCAGCCCACCCCGGCAAGGCAGGAACCACCGGTAAATGGGACTTGTCACTAAATATGGATGCTGTAAGTCTTTTAATACCGGGGTGGGAAAGAAAGTGTATTTCAGCCCGAGGGCCGTTATCCATTATGGGGAGCCTTCTGAGGGCCGGGTGCCAGCGGTGGGCGTGGCCAGAGGCAAAAGTGGGTGGAGCAACTGGTGCAAATTTACCTTTGCATGAGGCTAGTTTTATGCATATAAACATGATTGACTGTATAGTAACAATCGCAACGTTATTTACTAGAGATTACTTCTCAAAATTTAGATACAGTTTCTCATAATGTCAAAATCAACATTGTGACATAAAATATTAAAATGTAGCTTTTTCAGTTGACCACCAAGTCCAGTGTGTACAAAATACAAATCCTATTTTGTCAGAACTGTTATTGTTACTATACGGTCTATTACGTTTACGTGTTTTGTCAACTGGATTTGCGTAACGTAGGCATTCTGGTGGTTTTGGTTTTTATGCATAGTCAAACACTGCTCTGTGTCCTACGTATAGGCAGGAGGCATGATCAGAAGAAAAGGGTCACATCCAAGCCAGCTGAAAACATTTGAGGTGTGTGTGAAGCAAGGGGTGTCGCCTGGGGGGAGGATTTCGAGGGCCAGAAAGAGCCGGAGGGCCACATACACTCCCTGGGACTGAAGTTCACGACGCCTGTTTTATTCGCTCTCTTGCAAGACTCAACTGACCTGTGGCTCTTTTTGCAAATTCTCCATGGGTAACTTTCTATGGGCTGGCAGCTGACCTCTTGCAAAGCTTACCTTGCTGACGACATCACTTATGGGGAAATGAACAGACACTCTGGTTTCTTGGCAAAATCTGCAGGCCAGGGCTGGGGGGCAAATGCCATCCCAAAGTGGGAGAGAGGGTGTTAAAAGTCTGGATTCTGGGAAGCTAAGGACCGCCTTGCCACAACACAGTTTAGGTCATTGTGCTTTTTGAAGCCTAAAATGGCTGACGCACACACTTTGGACAAAAGATATCTTTAGTCCAATCTCCAGCGGCAGAGTCTAATAACCCGTGTCCTCGACTGACTCACTCTCTCCTCCGTTCCTCTGAACAGAAAGACAGCCACACCGCTCTCTGGCGAAGGACGGTACTGGTTATTTCAGCACCACGGCTCACAATTCGCTGCCTCTAGCTATGTTATTTGTTTTTATTAAATTGGTATACTACCTTCCATCCGTAGAGCTCCGGGCCGTTTGCAGCATGAAAAGACAAAATAAAAAGGCAACGAACAAGCTAACCAACCAATAACCTGCCCCCTGCAGTCAAAACCACATTTAAAAGGACACCCCTAGATTGCAGGAGGTTGGACTAGATGACTCTCAGGGTCCCTTCTTAAAATTTGATGACTCTATGATAGAATTAATCCGCCAAAGGCCTGGCTGAAGAGGAATGCGTAGTAGCATGTATTCCATAAAGCCTTCAGATAAAACAGCTGTTGGTGGTGAAATTTGGTGCCCTGCTGTCCAACTTTCCAGGTTTCTAGACCTCAAGGGGGCAGGACCTGGGGAGTCCTGAGATTAGCACACGAAACTGACACGTCAGATTCAGGCCATTCAGACTATGGCCTCCTAGGTGAACATTTCCTCGATGCTGCTTCCTGAGATACTTGAAAGCCAAATTAAAGATGACGCAGGAATACTGTGAGTGGTGTTTTCTTTCTCAAAAAGCAGCTGCAGAGATGCAGTTAATCTACACACACAACTGTGTGTAGAGGAAAACATGGGCTAAGGGTTGGAAAAGCCTTTCCCAACCTGTCAGCCTACGGACATTTTGGACTCCAATTCTCATCATTTGCCCCCGCCCCCGCCCTGCACAATAATACCCAGATTTTCAACATTTTCATATTATTATTATTTAAATAAAAGCAAGTTTTTAGCTTCTGTAGAACCTGAGCTAGAAGGCAAAATCTGCAGGTACTATTTAAAAATAAATAAATTCTGCTGAGAAATTGGGCTGCTCCCTCCTTTCAGTGTCTTATTCACTTCCCCCTCTCCTGGGAAAAATTCCTGCGGCTGACATCCGTTTGTGAAGACAGCCATCTAAAAAATACCCAATGGGCTGTCACGAGGAAGATGGAGCAAGCTTGTTTTTCAAAATTGTAAGAAAGGCCAATGCGACAACATCAGGAAGAGTTTTCTGACAGTAGGAGCTGTTTGACAGTGGAACAGATTCCCTACAAGAGGTAGTGGACCCTCTCCTTCCCTGTGTAGCATGTATTTAACAAAATACTTAATGTTGAGGAATTCCATAACCACGTATGTTTTCTCTCTCCTTTTTTACTTGATTTTTATACACTTGTCCTTATCTTGCATTTTTCTTTTCTTTCTTTCTTATGTTGTAAGCTTGTAATGCCAAATACTGTGTGGATGGATTCATTTTAACTCAATTGACTAAAATAATAATAATAATAATAATAATAATAATAATAATAATAATAATAATAAATCCTGAGGCTCCCAAGCCTCAAAGTGCATAGTTAATCTGTGGAAATCCCTGCCACAGGATGGCCACCACTCTAGAATGCTTTAAAAGAGGACTGGACAAATCCCAAGCAGGTCCGAATCTCGGATTTGGACGCAGCCCAAGTCCGTCCACCCAAATCGCTCAGATTCCTGCACACAGACGCAGGCAACCTCATCGATTGTGGCGTCTGGAAAAACAGAGTTGCACAAATGAAAAAAAAGTCTATTGGGTGAGGAGTGAAGATGATTTAAGGACACAGGCGGAGGAGACTTTGTCCTGGCCGAGACGGTGAAGCCTCTGGGGTGAAGCCCAGAGTCTCCGCCAGATACTCGAAAGCCCCAGATTTCTTGGAAGCGTGAAGACAGAAAAAACTCCAGTCCACAATTTCATCCCCTGCGGCTGTGCTGGCCAGGACAACGCCTCCTGGTGGAAGGGTGAGTCCCATCTCTCAAATAGGTGTGAAGAAGAAGAGAGGGGTGGGCTCTCTGACGGCGTGTGGGGCAGGGGGAGAATTGATGCATCAAAGCTATATTTCCACTCCCGGAGGAGCAGGAGGGAAGAAGTACAGCTGGAGCCCTGGAGAGATGAGCTGTGTGGTTAATTTAATCCGGTGTATAGTTCAATTTCTGTGCTTTTTTGGTGGTGGGGAGCATGTATTTGTGGACTTTCTGGTACTTTTCTGCAAGGGTACTACAGCAATAGAAGTGCATTATCAACAGATCTATGCTGCACACCACTTTATTAGCTGTTCTGCGATGAGAGGTAGTGTGGCACAGTGGTTAGAGCATCAGACTAGGGTAGGGGTCAGCAAGGTTTACCTCGCCTGGACCAGTTCACTCCAGCGGAGATCCCTCCGTGGGCCGGATCGCACCCACAATTTCCGGCGTCTGCACAGAGCAGTTTCCGGCGCTGCGGAAGTGAGTCCCTGCGCCGCGCTGCACCACTTTAGTGCAGCGCATGGGGACTTGCCGAGTGGGTGGCTCAGTTCGGAGGCGGTTCGTGGGCCGGTTAAATGACCCCTGTGAGACGCTTGTGGCCCATGGGCCTTAGGCTGCCTACCCCTGGACTAGGGCCTGGGAGACCTGGGTTCAAATCCTCACTTTGCCCATGAAACTGACTGAGTGACATTTCAGGTCAAGCGCTGCTTCTCTGCCTGATCTAACTCACAGCGATTAAGCAAGGAGGGGAGAGCCGGGCATTTGAGCCCCGCCTTGGAGGGGAAAAAGGTGGCATATAAATGCAATGAATAATTGCAATAAATTAAAATAATTTCCCCTAGAGAAAAGGTGAGTAAGAAGTGACACAACTGATGTTAATCTGTGGAACTCCCTGCCACGGGAGGTAGCGATGGTCACCACTTTAGAAGGCTTTAAAAGAGGATTTGAAAAATTCATGTAGGAGAATCGTAGAACTGTAGAATTAGAAGAGTCCAACCATCCAGTCCAACCCTGTGCAATACAGGAATATGCAGTCTGGATTGAACCCACAACCTCGGCATCATCAGCCCCACAGGGAGCTCCCCAGGGAGCCATTGATGGGTACTACCCAGAATGGCTACGCTCTGCCTCCATGGTTGGAGGAAGTCAAGCTTTTGAATCCCAGTTGCTGGAAACCGCAGGAGGTGGGAGAATCGCTCTTGTGTTCAAATCCTGCTTGTCGGCGTCCCACGAAGAGCATCTGGGTGGACAGGATGCCAGATCCAGCGGCCAAGTTCTGCTACTCTTATGCAGGGCCAGATTTAGGTTTGATGAGGCCCTAAGATCCTGAAGGTAATGGGGCCCTTTAATATGTCCAGCTGTCCTCTGTCAACAACAAATTGTCACTTTTTTGTGTTGAATATATGCCATATGGCAATTTCTGGACCTCATAGGTATCCAAAGCCTCATAGGTATTCCAAAGAACAAAATAGGAGCCTACACAACACAAAACACTGTTGCTGTATGTAGGTTTTATTTATTTGTTTTTTTATCTTATATTTTGGAAATGTACATCCAGGTTTTTTTCCTTTAATTTTTTTGGGGGGCCCCAAGAGAGTGGGGACCTAAGCAATAGCTTGTTTAGCTTATACGTAAATCCGACACTGTTCTTATGCACGGTAAAGGTAAAAGTAAAGGGACCCTTGACCATTAGGTCCAGTCGTGTCCGACTCTGGGGTTGCGGCGCTCATCTCACTTTACTGGCCAAGGGAGCCGGCGTACAGCTTCCGGGTCATGTGGCCAGCATGACTAAGCCACTTCTGGCAACGAAACCAGAGCAGCGCACGGAAACGCCGTTTACCTTCCCGCCAGAGCGGTACCTATTTATCTACTTGCACTTTGACGTGCTTTGAACTGCTAGGTTGGCAGGAGCTGGGACCGAGCAACGGGAGCTCACCCGTCGCGGGGATTCGAACCGCCGACCTTCTGATCGGCAAGCCCTAGGCTCTATGGTTTAACCCACAGCGCCACCCACATCCCATTTAGCTTATACATAAATCCGGCACTGTTCTTACGCACAGTAACTCGCCACCAATATAATTCTCTCTCTCTCTCTTTCTGTTCTCTCATTTCTTTTCTTTTTAAAGAACCCTCACCTCTGCAAAGGAAGAGGACTCCATGGCCCCTCGCTCGCATCCTGACAGCAGCTGGGGATGGATGGTAGTCCTGGCAGGTTTCGTACAAACGGCCCTGGTCTTTGGGGTGATCCGCTCCTTCGGGGTATTCTTTGTCGAGTTTGTGGCTCACTTCAAGGAATCTTCCAGCACCGTCTCCTGGGCCCTGTCTCTCGGGGTTGCCGTCCTGCAGTTTGCAAGTAAGGGGCATTTTCCAGCGTGGAGATTTGAGTGCCGGCTCTGGGACGGCCGAGTCCTCTCCGCTCTTATAACCCCAGTCACAGAGGCAGGGAGGAATTGGAAAGCGGCCAGGTTATTTCCCACGTTGCTTTCGATGCGCAGCCAGCACCATAAAAGTTAAACAGTAATTTGGATACATCTGCCTATGCTTGCCGATCAGAAGGTCGGCGGTTCGAATCCCCAACGGGGTGAGCTCCCGTTGCTCGGTCCCAGCTCCTGCCCACCTAGCAGTTCGAAAGCACATCAAAGTGCAAGTAGATAAATAGGTACGCTCCAGCGGGAAGGTAAACGGCGTTTCCGTGCGCTGCTCTGGTTCGCCAGAAGCGGCTTAGTCATGCTGGCCACATGACCCAGAAGCTGTACGCGGCTCCCTCGGCCAGTAAAGCGAGATGAGCGCCGCAACCCCAGAGTCGTCCGCGACTGGACCTAATGGCCAGGGGTCCCTTTACCTTTACCTTTCCCTGCCTATGCTGTGCGGGGAGGAAACGGCTCTTTGCGCACCAGGGATGGGGAACCTGTTGATGGACTCCAGTGTGCATTGGGAAGGAGTGCCAGAGCACCAAAGTGCTTGTGAAAAAAGATTGAAGGCTCTTAAAGGTAAAGGGACCCCTGACTGTTAAGTCCAGTCGCGGACAACTCTGGGGTTGCGTGCTCATCTCACTCTATAGGCTGAGGGAGCCAGCGTTTGTCTGCAGACAGCTTCCGGGTCATGTGGCCAGCATGACAAAGCCGCTTCTGGCAAACCAGAGCAGCGCACGGAAACGCTTTACCTTCCCACCAGAGCGGTACCTATTTATCTACTTGCACTTGGACAGCAGTCACGAAATTAGAAGACGCCTGCTTCTTGGGAGAAAAGCAATGACAAACCTAGACAGCATCTTAAAAAGCAAAGACATCACCTTGCCGACAAAGGTCCGTATAGTTAAAGCTATGGTTTTCCCAGTAGTAATGTACGGAAGTGAGAGCTGGACCATAAAGAAGGCTGATCGCCGAAGAATTGATGCTTTTGAATTATGGTGCTGGAGGAGACTCTTGAGAGTCCCATGGACTGCAAGAAGATCAAACCTATCCATTCTAAGGAAATCAGCCCTGAGTGCTCACTGGAAGGACAGATCCTGAAGCTGAGGCTCCAGTACTTTGGCCACCTCATGAGAAGAGAAGACTCCCTGGAAAAGACCCTGATGTTGGGAAAGATGGAGGGCACAAGGAGAAGGGGACGACAGAGGATGAGATGGTTGGACAGTGTTCTCGAAGCTACTAACATGAGTTTGGCCAAACTGCGGAGGCAGTGAAGGATAGGCGTGCCTGGCGGCTCTGGTCCATGGGGTCACGAAGAGTCGGACACGACTGAACGACTGAACAACAAAAATGCTTTCGAACTGCTAGGTTGGCAGGAGCAGGGACCGCCGACCCTCTGATCGGCAAGCCCTGGGCTCAGTGGTTTAGACCACAGCGCCACCGCAATCTGAACACGAATTCGCCGTGTGATGCAGCAGCAAAAAGCTATTCTAGGCTACATCAACAGAAGTCTAGTATCCAGAACAAGGAAAGTCATAGTCCTGCTGTATTCAGCCTTGGTCTGACCACACCTGGAAGATGGTGTCCAGTTCTGGGTGCCACAATTTAAGAAGGATATCGACAAGCTGGAATGTATGCAGAGGAAGGTGACCAAGGTGAACGAGAGCCAGGAAACCATGCCTTATGAGGAATGGTTGAAGGAGCTGGGTATGTTTAGCCTGGAAAAGAGGAGAAGAGAGGAGATATGATAGCATCTCAAGTCTCTGAAGGTGTATCACATGGAAGAGGGAACAAGCTTGTTTTCTCCTTCTCCGGAGGGTAGGACTCGAACCCATGGCTTCAAATTGCAAGGAGATTCCGATTAAACATTAGGAAGAGCTTTTGGAGGGTAAGAGCTGCTTGACAGTGGAACGGACGCCCTCAGGAGGTGGTGGACTCTCTTTCCTTGGAGGTTTTTAAGCAGAGGTTGGGCGGCCATCCGTCATGTATGATCTAGTTGAGATTCCTGCATCGCAGGGGGTTGGACTAGATGACCCTTGGGAGGGAGAGCCCCCCACCTCTTGTGGGAATCTGTTCCACTGTCCAACAGTTCCTACTGTCAAATAAAGAATGTTAATTAATGTATCTGGGGCACCGATCGCTTTTTAGGAGCTGCGGCAGCTCAGCTCCTGCAAAGCACAGCTCGCGTTAATTAGCAGACATTAATCACATGGGATTGCATAACCTGCGGCTGAGGGAGCTGAACATTTGCATTGATCCAGCAGCTCAGCTCCTTTGCATTGATCCAGCAAGCTCAGCTCCTGCCTGACTTTAAGAGGACCTTTGCCACTTATGCGTGTGCTGCCCCCTACAGGCCCGATGGGGAGCGCCCTCAGCGCCCGGTACGGGGCACGCCCAGTGGTGATGGCCGGAGGCCTCCTTGCTAGCCTAGGTTTGCTGCTGGCTTCGTTCTCCGTCAAGATCTCTCACCTTTACCTGAGCATCGGCCTCATCTCAGGTGCGCCTTCTTCTAAGCCGGCTGGGGTGAGCGGTGCGGGACCCTTTTCCAGCTTGAGGGCCGCATTCTCAAATGGGCAGCCTTTCGAGGGCCGCATGGGCAGGGCCAGGGTGAAAAGTGGGCAGGGCAATGAATGTAAATGCTCACCTTTGTACAGTAGGTATAAGGGGTCGTTAGGGGAGGGGTAGGACCTCTGGGGGGGCATGTTCTGTTCCTTCTGGGATAGTTTGGCCACCTTTCGTCGCCACCCGCACTCAGCTCTCCCTGTGGCTCCTAGAAGCTGTCACCGTGTGACAACAGCCACAGTCCTGGGAACGGCTTAGACTGGCTGGCTAATAATAATAATAATTTCTTATTTATACCCCGCCCATCTGGTTGGATTCCCCAGCCACTCTGGGTGGCTTCCAACAAAATATTCAAAGCACAATCAAACATCAAACATTAAAAACGTCCCTAAACAGGGCTGCCTTCAGATGTCTTCTAAAAGTCAGAGAGTTGTTTATTTCCTTGACATCTGGGGAGGGCGTTCCACAGGGCGGGCGCCACCACGAGAAGGCCCTCTGCCTGGTTCCCTGTAACCTCACTTCTCGCAGGGAGGAACCGCCAGAAGGCCCTCGGAGCTGGACCGCAGTGTCTGGGCTGAACGCTGGGGGTGGAGATGCCCCTTCAGGGATACTGGGCCGAGGCTGTTTAAACCAGGTGAGGGGGAGCCGATGGGTCTCAAACACTCGGTGAGTTAGGAACTTCCTCTGCATGCGAAGACACACTCTGGCCGATGGGGTCAGACTAGATGACCCACGGGGGTCCCCTTTCCAACCCTGCAATTCTGCAATCCACCACCTGATCTCAACGCCTGCTTTTTTCTCGCCCCCTTCAACTGCAGGGCTTGGCTGGGCCTTGGTGTTCACCCCTTCCATGGCCGCCGTCTCCGATTACTTCGAGAAGCATCGGGCTCTTGCCATGGGCCTAGCGGTCTCTGGCGCCGGCGTCTCCTCGCTGGCCTTCTCCCCGTTCTTCCAGCACCTGGCGGACTCGTACGGGTGGCGAGGGGCGCTGTTGGTGGTCTCGGCGATGTCCCTCAACCTGGTGGTGTCCGCCGCGCTTCTGAGGCCCTTGACCGGGGTGGGAGATGGCGACCCGGACCACCAGTCCCAGGATTCAAAATGGCGTAGGACATTGGCTTCCCTCTTCGCCCTGGAGCTACTCCGCCGCGGACCCTTTCTGCGCTACGTCTCGGCCTTCGTCCTGGTCGACGCCGGCTACTTCGTCCCCTATGCCCACCTGGTGGCCCACGCGAGGGAAGAGGGCTGCGACGAATACCAAGCGGCCTTTATCATGGCTGCCGCCGCCGTGGCAGACATGTTTGGCCGGATTTGGGCCGGCTGGCTGGCAGATACCGCCGTCTTCTGCCGCCTCGTCCACCACCTGACCCTCTGGACAGTGCTGACGGGGGTCTCGCTTGCTCTGGTGCCCCTGGGGCATGGCTTTGCCGCCCTGATGTCCCTCGGCCTCTGCTACGGGTTCTTCGCCGGTGCCCTCGTCCCTCTCCAGTTCACCAGCCTGGCGGAGATCGTGGGTGCCGACTCGGTGCTGGGGGGGATCGGCCTCATGCACATGTTGGAGAGCGTGGGGGCTCTGGTGGGGACCCCTCTCTCAGGTAAAGGGCTCCGGTTTATTCCCCTTCTTCACAGGCTTCTGAGGGCTCTTTTGCGGACGGTTCTGGTCGCCTCGCCTCAAAAAGGGTACTGAAAAGAGCTGGAGAAGGTTCAGAGAAGGCCAATCGGAACAATTCAGGGGATGGAGTGGGTCATCTGCGTTATTCAAAAAATCTGCTCCTTTTGTCTCCAAGAGCTCGTAGAGAGTCCTTAAGTGGGTTCCCTATCGGTAGGAGAAAATAACAGAGTCCAACCAGAGAATATTGAGAAGCAAAGCGGCTAGTAAGCCTGGTATTTATTCAAGGAACTGTTGCAACGGGGTTCCCACTCACCACATGCAGGAGGGAGGAGAACCCAGAAGAATGGTGTGCAAGCCCTTATATAGACTCTTGAAATTGCCCACCCTGTAAGACCACCCCCCTAAACATCATATATGTATCAGAGAAGGAGGCATCTACAGCAGAAATCCTCCCTGCCAGGATACCTAATAATGGTCACTGATTGCTTTACCAGGCCAGTTTTTGGTGATAGTTAATACTTTAGTTCCTGAATCCAGTTCACAGGCTTACCCTGTTGTCGTTGTTTAGTCGTTTAGCCGTGTCTCTCTTCGTGACCCCATGACGCCAGGCACTCCTGTCTTCCACTGTCTCCTGCAGTTTGGTCAACTCATGTTGGTAGCTTCGAGAACACTGTCCAACCATCTCGTCCTCTGTCGTCCCCTTCTCCTTGTGCCCTCCATCTTTCCCAACATCAGGGTCTTTTCCAGGGAGTCTTCTCTTCTCATGAGGTGGCCAAAGTCTGGAGCCTCAGCTTCAGGATCTGTCCTTCCAGTGAGCACTCAGGGCTGATTTCCTTCAGAATGGATAGGTTTGATCTTCTTGCAGTCCATGGGACTCTCAAGAGTCTCCTCCAGCACCATAATTCAAAAGCATCCATTCTTCGGCGATCAGCCTCCTTTATGGTCCAGCTCTCACTTCCACACATCACTACTGGGGAAACCATAGCTTGAACTTTACGGTCCTTTGTCGGCAAGGAGGCAACAATCTAGGTGACTTTAAAAGACGTCAGATTTGTGGCGGAGAGGGCTATCGGTGGCTCCTAGCCAGGGTGGCTAAGCTCCACAGTCGGAGGCAGCGATGCTTCCAAATGCCACTTGCCGGAAACCCCAGGACAGGAGAGTGGGTCTTGTGTTCGAATTCTGCTTGCTGGGTTTTCCCACTACACGGGCTATTTGGCCTGACCCAGCTGCAGCGGGGCTCTTCCTGTGATCTTTTACCGGTGGCTCGATGCCAATAAGCTCAAAAGCTAAGACAACCCTTTTTACGTTCCAGGCTGGCTGAGAGATATCACGGGGAATTACACCGCCTCCTTCCTCACGGCTGGAGCGTTCCTCCTGGCGGGCAGCGTGACCCTTCTCACCTTGCCGGATTACTTCTCCTGCTCCCGGCCATCGCGGACCCCAGCAGGACCTCCCGACCACCAGGCCTTTGAATTAAGGGGTCTGCCCCAACCAGACAGAGCGTGAGGCGGCGACAGGTTAGCCGATCAAGACCCTCTCCCCGCAGGGAGCCTTCAGCAGCACCTCAAGACAAGCAAAGCCTCCATCTTGGGTGCAAGACTGCCGCTTTTGGCTTGGGGGTGTCGAAAGGCAGGAAGTGAGAAATTTGCTCAAAATCTGGCATTGTCCTTTCCGGATAAGTGGTTGCAAAGATCCCCACAGGTATATGCTGTAAATGGAAAGGGGGCTTGGTGAGATTTGAGGAGGACGGGGCCCTGAACATCGCATGCCAAACTGCGGCCATTGCCTCTAATCTCCTAAAAAATCGATGGCCAGAGAAACTGCCTAGGACAGGGGTCAGCAAACTTTTTCAGCAGGGGGCCAGTCCACTGTCCCTCAGACCTTGGGGGGGGCCGGACTGTATTTTGAAAAAAATAAAATAAAATAAATGAATCAAGGGAGGTAATAGTACCACTATATTCTGCTCTGGTCAGACCTCACCTGGAATACTGTGTCCAGTTCTGGGCACCACAGTTCAAGAAGGATACTGACAAGCTGGAACGTGTCCAGAGGAGGGCAACCAAAATGGTCAAAGGCCTGGAAACGATGCCTTAAGAGGAACGGCTTAGGGAGCTGGGTATGTTTAGCCTGGAGAAGAGAAGGTTAAGGGGTGATATGATAGCCATGTTCAAATATATCAAAGGATGTCATAGAGGAGGGAGAAAGGTTGTTTTCTGCTGCTCCAGAGAAGCGGACACGGGGCAATGGATTCAAACTACAAGAAAGAAGATTCCACCTAAACATTAGGAAGAACTTCCTGACAGTAAGAGCTGTTCGACAGTGGAATTTGCTGCCAAGGAGTGTGGTGGAGTCTCCTTCTTTGGAGGTCTTTAAGCGGAGGCTTGACAGCCATCTGTCAGGAATGCTTTGATGGTGTTTCCTGCTTGGCAGGGGGTTGGACTGGATGGCCCTTGGGGTCTCTTCCAACTCTAGGATTCTATGATTCTAAGAGTCCTATGCCCACAAATAACCCAGAGATGCATTTTAAATAAAAGGACACATTCTACTCATGTGAAAACACGCTGATTCCCGGACCATCCGTGGGCGGATTTAGAAGGCGATTGGGCCACATCCTGCCCCCGGGCCTTAGGTTGCCTACCCCTGGCCTAAGCCGTTGAAATTTACTCAGTCCGACAAATTGCCTGGACCACTGAGGTCTAGTCAGTTTCACTTCTAAGGAAAATAATCCCATTGCTTTGAGCAGTAAAGATTTCTTATTTCCTAAGGCAAATAAGGTGTTCTTGAACGGAGTTGGGCAGACCTGTCTAGACCTTTGAAATTTACTCGTTGAAATTGACTGGACCTCTGAGGTCTAATCAGTTTCACTTCAAAGGAAGATAACCGGGGTGACCTATGGATTTGAGCAATGAAGATCCAGCACAAAAATTTCTAAGGAAAACTAAGTGTTATTGAATTGGAAGGGGAGAAGTAGCGTGTATGTTTCTTTCCGGGGCCTAAATGTACATATGTGTACTGACTCTTGAACCGAATTTCAGAGAAATTAAAAACGTTTTAGCATCCTTCAAAAACTGCTCCAAGGCATTGGTGGGGGAAGAGGGGGAGTCACCTGTTATACGTCACAGGCGCTAGCCAATAGGTGCTGGTACCACCCTCAGGTAAAGCATTATGCAACCCTATCACTGATTGCAGCCCAGGCAGTCATTTAACTGGGAGCTGGTTTCAACCTCTCCCCTCTTGTGGTTTCCAGCATTCAGAAGCATTGCTGTCTCCAACCATGGAAGCAGAGCACAGCCATTCTGGCTAGTAGCAACCGATCGCCCCCTCTTCCTCCACAAGTTGGTCCAATCCTCTTTTAACGCCATTGAGGTTGGTGCTCATAATTCCCTCCAGTGGGAGGCAGTTCCGCAGTTTAACTCTGGGCTGTGCGAAGGCAGACTTGCTTTTATCTGTCCCGAGTCTTTCAATATACACAGCTCAGTCAGTGGAGCCTAAGGCCCAGGGGCCGCCGAGCAGGTTTGCGAACAGGCTGCGGGGGGAGCCTGCTCCGCCCCACTGCCCGTCCGGGGCCCACTGGCAGGGCGGGGCAGGGTGGGCCCAAGTGTCACCCCCCTCCTCCTGGAACCCGGGGCGGACCTGCCCCCTACATCACACACCCCGCTCCGCTCCTGTCTTTATGGCAGGCAGGTGGGGTGCTCCTGCGGCAGGTGGAGTGCTCCTGCGTTCGAATCCTGCTTGTGGGTTTCCCTGCAGGCAACTGGACAGCCACTGCAAGAACAGGATGCTGGGCTAGATAATCCGGCAGGGCTCTTCTTGCATTGCCGGGGGTTGGACTAGATGGCCCTTGGGGGTCCCTCCCATCTCTGCAATCGTATGATTCTGCCCCGCGATTCCCTTTGCGTTGCCTTCCTGCCAATTCTGGCGTTCAGGAGCGGGCTGACAGGGACACACCTCAGACCTCAGACTTCGGCCCCGGATTTTACGACAGGCCATCAAACGCAGGCAATCTTCAGGTGGTCGCCCGTTGGCATGCCTTGAAAGAGGCGGCAAGGGGGGCGGGGATCAGGTGATTTGATTGCATCTTAATATATTTCTGCTAATCCCATAGGAAAGGAGAGCCACTTCTGCAGGAAAAGCCTGACATTTTCCTCTGCTGATCAGAATGCAGCTGCTTCTGGGGCAGAGCCCACAAGGAGCAAAACTGCCGCATAGGGGCACTGCTCCGCGCTGGTGGCGGTGACTTCACGGGTCTCCTGTACTGAAACGACATGAGCCCCCAGGTATATTCCGAGCCCCCAGATGGGGGCTGGGGCTGGGCGATCGCTCTGGCGTGTTTCATGCAGTCTGTCCTGGTTTTTGGGGTCACGCGCCTTTTGGGCATCTTCTTTGTGGAGTTCATGGCCTATTTCCAGGAGCCGTCCAGCGCCACGTCCTGTATTCTGTCTGTCTCCTTGGCCACGATGATGTTCACCAGTGAGTACACCGATTCCGATCCGTTTCCGGGATCCGAGAGCTCGATTTCCAAATGCAGTTGCAAACATAGCCTTGCTCACTCATCTGAGCGAGTCAAATCCTGATCCGATAGCCTGTTTAATTTGTCACCTGTCTTTTAGCGGCTACTAGCTAGAAGACTTTGTCCAATGCTCCCAAAGTCTGATTGCAAACTAGTCGCTGCTCAGGGACAAAGTCATCACAGCATCCTTTTCTGGAATCGAAGGTGCAGCTGGGCACAGAATAAATGCAAAAAGGGGCACTTATTTGTTTTTAAACAACAGTGGAAAGGCAAAGACGTTTTATGCAATTCACTCTTATTCTTCAAATTACTCATTCGCTGCTGTGGTTTTATTTCTTCCTCTGAGAATTTGATTTTTGAAAAACCAAAACACACAATTTTTAATAAAATTGGTTGAAGCAAAGAGCTTTGGATAAATGTTCATTTGCTTCGTGTGCAACTTGGTTCTGTTTCTGCAAAAGCCATAGGGGGCGGGGAAAACCAGGGACATAGTGAGTCCAGGCAACTGCCAGTAAAATAACCCTTTTTACACTTCTGTTAATTGCAGCCAGAATTTGCTTGTTTGCCCACAGTCCAGGCAAGGGGAGCCGAAGGGGGTGGTCCTCCCCAAGTTCCATAATGGAGGGGGTGACAAATTATCAAGGAACAATTACTGCCCTACTAGGGCGGTTCATAAAAAACCTTTTTTTTAAAAATGCCTGCTCCAAAGGTCTTATCTTACTATACTAGGGATTATATAGCTATATATGAAATTTCATGCATATCGGTTAATATCTTGACCCTCCTCCACCAAAATAGCTGTTCACTTGGCTGTTTTCCTATGTCGTGAAGGCTGAAATTTCAGTTCAGTGGAGCACTTACTGTTCCCAACCCTAACCCTGTGGAAAGCCATCTAATTAGACTTTAATTTGATTTTGAGATGTTTTTAGGAGGTAATTTAATTATTGTTTGATTTTATACCAATGTTATGTATCTGATGTTAGCCACCCTGAGCCCGACTTCGGCCGGGGAGGGCGGGATATAAATAAAAGTTTCTTATTATTATTACTTGTTATTATTCCTTTGTAAGAAAATACGAAATAACGCAAAACCATTTTTGCAAGGGGGGGAATCAATGGGGGGGGGACAAGAAATTTTCCGCACCGGGTACCTCCTGACCTTCCTACGCCTCTGCCACAGTCCAACTGCACTCCTCTATGCCCCCCCTGCACCCCTTCCACTTATTTTCTTGGGTTGAATCGCTACTGGACGCAATGGCTGGGAGGCAGCAGTGCTTCTGACGACCAGTTTGCTGGAAGCCGCAGGACGGAGACAGCAGGACTCTTGCGCCCGGACGCTGTTTGCGTGTGTTCTCCATGGGACCATCGGGACGCTCACTCCGATGACCCACCGGCCTGATCCAGCAGGCTGTTCTTGTGGTCCATTGCAAATTCTTCGCACGGCTGCGGGCTGGGACAGATGACCCTTAGGCCTAGCTGTCAACTTTTCCCTTTTCTTGCGAGGAATCCTATTTGGAATAAGGGAATTTCCCTTTTTAAAAAAGGGAAAAGTTGACAGCTATGCTCTCTTCCAACTCTCCAATTCCATGATCTGTTCTCCTCCTGCGCTTTCCAGAAACTGGTATCCGGACCGCAGGTGCGCAGTGACACACCTCCGCGCAGACTTTGGCCCTGGGGTTTACGACGGGCAACCTTTCGAACGCGGGTCACATCGAGAGCAGGCAATCTTAAGGGGGTTCAGCGGTGGCAAAGAGAGCACTTTCTCGACGCTGACGTGGTTTGGAAGAGGAGGAGAGAGGACCTGGTGGTTTAGTTGTCTTTTAAAAAAGAAGAAGAAAGCTTTCTGCTGATCCTATAGGAAACTCGCCACTTCAGAGGGGGGGGGAAGAAGTAGCCTATATATTCTCCATTACTCAGAATGCAGCCGCTTCTGGGGCAGAGTCCACAAAGAGCAAAACAGCCGCATAGGGACGCTGCTCTGTGCTGGAGGTGACTTCATGGGTCTCCTGTACTGAAACGACATGAGCCCCCAGGTATATTCTGAGCCCCCAGATGGGGGCTGGGGCTGGGCGATCGCGCTGGCGTGCTTCATGCAGTCCGCCCTGGTCTTTGGGGTCACGCGGCCTTTCGGCATCTTCTTTGTGGAGTTCATGGGCTACTTCCAGGAGCCATCGAGTGCCACGTCCTGGATCTCGTCCATCACCGTGGCCACGTCGAAATTCACCAGTGAGTACCCGATTCCGACCCGTTTCCGGGATCCGG